>JADHZB010000332.1:854-33458 GCA_015657535.1 Nephromyces sp. MM_2019 | reverse complement strand
TATATATATATATTCATATTAATTAAAAATTAATTAGTAATACATATTGTTTAGATCTAAACAAAGCTTTGATAATTATTATAATCACTAAACTCTTAGCATATTTTAAGTTATTTGGAGCACATTTTCTTTTTGAGTTTTTGTTAAATTTACTTCAAAGTTTATGATGTTTTTCATGAGACATAGATTAATTGTACTGTTCCAGGAACAACATCTAAGATTGTGTAGATAGATTGCTAAAGGGTAGTGAGATGTTAATATATCTTTTTTAAAGTATATTTCCAACAGTGTTACTGAAGACTACACTCGTGCTATTCTTACATAAAACAAAAATCACAAGCTAAGTAATGAATGCTAGTCAGCAAACGCGGATGTATATATTTGTATAAATTGAAAAATTACTCCACATCTTTAATTGCTCAGTGTGACACACGCCAACACATTGTTAAGCTTGCATAATTACTGTCGATACCTAAACACTATGTTACACACACACCTACATTGTGCACACATACACCAATATTGTGCACACACACACCACTGCATGCAGATGGCCGACTGCATTGCACAAATATATCGAAAGATACATATAATTTACTCATACCTATAACTACTTCACACACATACTCTTCACACAGAGACCTTATAGTTAGATCCCGAACACACACACATGTAAACATAAATATATATATATATATATATATATATATACATGCCAACTTCCTATACACTAAGTAAAAGATATTATGCTTGGTATGAATTAAAAACTATTCAAAACACACCTTTTAGGATAAATTTTGAGCTTGGACGTGAAGAGAATAGTTACATAAATTTCTTCACAAATCTTATAAATTATACAAATAAAATATTTGAATTTTTTGTGTTATTCTACAAACTTCATTTTATTCCAAGCATTATAAGCACAGAGATCACTCATATATAAACACAAGTTCGTTTATTTATTTATGCTTTGACACTTGTATATGATTTACACCATGTATACTCAATCGTGAAAATTAATAATTCAAAGTTACATATATATATATATACACTAATTTAAAAACTTAGCCGTTATAGAATTTAATCATGTATTGTGTATAAAGCACTAACACAACTTTTTTTTCACATATACATACACACAACTTACACACACACATTTTAAAACTTCACAATTCAAATCATCTACTCACAAATCAATACACTACATCTGAAATACAATTGATTGACTTCAGCATTACCTACGGTTACACACACTTTAATATATATATATATATATTTATATATATATATATATATATATGTTTATATCGACCATAAACATAAAAAACACCAAATTAATTTACCCACAACTTCACACACGAAGTACCAGAGCCATATATGTATTTATCATACTTAAGTAGATCAACTTATAACACACTGACCACACAAAAACACATATATTCTTTTTTTTTGTATAAGATTATATTTATGCTCAAATTTTTATCTGAGGATACACATGTGGGTGTATGTGTGTGGGTGGGATTGTCTGTGTTTATATTTAAAAGTGTGTCTGTGTATATACTTATGTATTTCTCTGTGTATGCATATAGGTGTATCTCTGTATAGTCACATTTGTGTGCCTATTTATAATTGTATTTGTTTACTTCTCTGTGTGTATATATTTATTCACATGTGTATTTATTTATATATATATCTGTATCTTTATAGATAATATGAATGTTTTAGATGTGTTTAAGATTATGTGTATATACTGCACCTCCACAGATTTATATAATTATTATATATATAGATGGAAGACCCTGTAATTGATATGGAATATGTTTTATTAAACAAAAATGAAGTCTTAATATATACAATTCCAACACGTCCAGCACTAGGCCATAGGTTAAACAAATCACAAACAAACACACACATATTATTAAATTGTTTTTGTTATTCATTTCAGATATATTTGTGTGCAACCTAGCATCTGAAATTATATACAAATTACATCTTAACTCTATGCTTGTGTGTAATGAAACATCTGTGTATCTGTTGAGATATGGTTATGTATGATGAGATATGGTTATGTATGATGAGATAGGGTTGTGTGTGATAATACTTAATTGTGTCTGATAAACTATAGTTGTGTGTGACTTAAAACAATTACGTGTATATCATTACATTTATTTGTGTGTGTGATATATCTATGCGTGTGTGTTTACATATTTTTGTGTGCATGTGATTACATACTTTTGTGTGCATGTGATTACATATTTTTGCGTGAATATGATTACATTTATTTGTATATATGTAATTAATTATATTTGCAAGTACTACTACAAATATGTGTGTGTATGTCCACGTATTTATTTTTACTTTTACTACAGCTGTATTCAATAATATATGTGTATATATTTGTTCCAATTAGGGCTGAACATTGGTCCCAATGTATTTGGAAAGGGAAATTACAACTTGTTGCCAAAGGCAATCAATGTACAATCAAATTTATTGATCCTAGTACAGGTATAATATGTGTTTATATACGTTGATATTTATATGCATTTGTGTATATATATAATACATGCATATATATATATATATATATATGTGTATATTTCGATAGGTGTATATATTTTAATATGTGTAATTTTGTCTATGTATGTATGTTGATATGTTTAGATTGTGTGGGTGTATATACATGTTAATATGTGTAAACATATGTGTATGTATCTTGATATCTGTAAATTTGCGTGTGTATCTAAACATTGGTGAATATCTAGATTTCACTGTGTACATACTCAATATTATTGGAATACACACCATTACACATATATAGCTACATATATATTACTAATTTAATAAAAAATTAATTAATTTGAAGTTTTCAATATAATACCTTTAACCAAATTTTTACACACAAAATTATTCAGGTAAATTATATGCACAGTGCCCTCTGCCCGAAGAATATGAGCAAGCTTGTGAAAGTGGTAATTAAAAGATTAGATTTTCGTGCTTGTATGTGTGCGTTTATTTAAGTGTGTGAGTGCGTTTCCTTGTGTGCGATTATTTTTGCGTGTGTGTGTTTATTGGTGAGTGTGTGTGTGTTTATTGGTGTGTGTGTGTTTGTTTAGTTGTGTGTGTGCGTTTACTTGATTGTGTCTATTTTGTGTGTATTTCTTGAATGTGCATTAATTTGGACAGTATGTGTATATGATTTTTTGTGTGTATATATTACTTGTGCATCTGTATAACTTGTTTATATTATTTGCAAAGGTGCTTGTATAGCTTATGTGTATGTATATGTGTGGATTAATTATCTATAATTATCCATGTCTACTAGTTTTATCTGTATTTAAAATGAATTTGTCTGTTGCTTATGATAAATACTCATATGCGGATATTATATAGAGCATTTAGCACACATGAATAAGATGCAAATAAAGATGATTTATACACAAACTAGTTACATACACATACACACACACAAACATATATATTTTCATTATCAGCTGTAGATAGCTCAAGATATTTTGCTGTTAGATTAGATGATGGAAAAGGTTTGCACATTTAATATATAACCCATTTACCTTATATATTGTTTATATAAATATTTAAATGTATGTGTGTGTATGTATGATTTAATACCTTTGCAACTGTGTATTAACATATACATATATTTGTATGTGTGAGTGTATAATAACACCAATGTAATTTTCATCTGGCTAGGTGTAATTTATCATGATCTATATGTATAAGTTTATTATATCTTCTAGATATTTACATGTGTGTGCAAATATGTTTTCTAGAAATGACTATACCTATATATAAATGTATACACTACATATACATACACGCAAAATTTTAAAATGTGTGTGTAGGCCGACACGTTTTCGTTGGTTTGGGCTTTGAAAGCCGAAATGATGCTTTTGATTTCAAAGCTAGCTTAAATGATTTTGCCAGGTAACTTTATTAATAACTCTGTGTGTATATGTGCACTCTGTAATAAATATAAATAAATATATTTATATGTGGATTTACATTTCTTAGGAGAAATGACCCTAAAAACTTTCACATTACATCACATCCTTTACTTGAAGAAGCACATTCACATGGCTCAAAACAAAGTACGAGAATTTACACACACAATGATTACCTATTATTAATTAGGCACATAATTAATAAACAAAATTTAAATATACACACATATTTATATATAAGAATATTGCAAAACACACTTACTATTACACCCATTTTTTGTATATATTTTAGCGGATAAGATTAAAGTCAATTTAGACATCATCAACAACAAAAAGTAAGTCAATTATAACAAGTTTTTATACCAAACAGATACATATATATATATACCTGCAATCTTCACATAAATATACAAATACAATTATATATACACATATATTTATATATACACTCATAACACCTTTACTTATACACAACCACGCACTTACACATATATACACCAACCCCCCTCGCCCCTCTACATACATATATATATATTCTCCTACCCCTTTCTACATATATATATATATACGTATACATACACATACACACACATACCAAATTCAATATAATTAACAACTTTTGATGTGTGTGAAAAAATAACTATATAGATCAAAAGATAAGAAGAAACAAACAAATACAACTGAAAATTCTGAGGAAATTAGTTTTCTCCCTTTTATTAAACCACCCCCTCCTCCAACGTCAACTCGACAAAAAACCACACAAAAAGATTTATTAGAATTTTAATTTTATAAAAGTTTTGATGTGTAAATTAATGAATAAATTAATTAATGAAATAGGTTTTTAGATTCTATGTACACACACACACATACACTCACACACATATACACACATACACACACATATATATATATATATATATACAATACACATACACACGCACGCGAACACAACACATACAAACATACACACAACACACACATATATAACATACACAAATAAAAATAAACACAACATTTTATGCCTTATATGTGAAATATTGATTTTGAACTGACAATCTTATATTTATAATTGTGAATAAAGATATTATATAATATTCAAACTAGCATATACACACAAAAGTATTGTTACATATATTTTCACCCATGAACACTAATTTTACACACATCGACGGGATATTAAATTAATTTTTACACACACACCAATGGGATTTTACATCGAATTTTTTACTCACACACACATACAGATGTAACGTTGCATAGATCTTTACAGACATATTAATTTAATTACACATTCCATTTTTTCATATTGTAGTATATAGATAAACACACTCATTTATAAGATAATAACCCTAGAGAAAATTACATACAAATATATATGCAAACATAACCTTAAACTACATAATAACTTACACACTTGATATCAACTATATATATATATATCTATATATCTATTTAGAATTTTTTTTTATTTAACACTTTACACACAAATTTATGTTGTTCAATCATTCAACTTAATATAGAATAGTGTTATATAATTGTGTCTCAGTAATGTGATTAAATTTTATGTCTGTATATGTGTGTATGTATGTGTTTGTATGTATATGTGTGTGTTTGTATATGTATATGTGTGTTTGTATGTGTATATGTGTTTGTGTGTATGTGTGTGTATATGTGTATGAGTTCTGTGTTTGATATAAGATTTATATTATAAATATTTATATGAAGAGTGTTAATTATAAATGTGTGTATAAAATTATAAAAATTAATTATCTTTAATTGTAGCAAACTTTTCCCAAAAATCGACAGCCTTTTGATAGCTAACTCTATCAATTTCAACACCACTTCCACCCTCTGAAATTAATGCATTTCTCATCATCCTACTCACACACATATAAATAAGAATAAATAAAGTCACACACACACACACACATAAATAAGAATAAATAAAGTCACACACACACACACACATAATAATTACGTTATAGGGGTCATTGGTAATTCATAATCAACATCTTGGGCCTTTACTGATATTATCCACCAATCATTGGTTGATAAATCTGTTTCATCAACATCTAAAAATACACAACACACACACTTATATTAATATTTATACACACTCAGTTATAATTATATACACGCACATAAATATTTATATACACATATATATGCTTATATACACACACACATGTATATTTAAATTACAAAAACACATTTTATAATTATGTGCTCACACATATGTATATTTATATATACTTGTATAGATAGTTATACCTGTGTGGGTATTATGTTTACTCATTGCACTTTTCTCCTGAAAAATTTTAATTTTTGAGTAGATAAAAATTATTAATCAAAATATACACACACTATTAATCTACTAACCAATTTACACAAAAATGCTCATAATTTAAGTACTATATAAATTTATGCGTATATATTTGATTGTTTGTGAGATATTTGAATGTGTGATTATATATATATATATATATATATGAATATGTTTATATAGTTTCGAACGTGTGTGTGTATATAAATATAATCAGGTAAGTATGCGTGGTTATATAATGTGTTTGGATCTATACATAACTGTGTGTAAATGGATCTATTTGTTAAAATGTTTGTGTATACCTTTTCAAGTTGTTCTTTAGAATAAAGAATCAAATCTGAAATATTATGTGAAAGTATACACATACATCTCAATTATTATATACACAAATAAATTTATGAGAAATATGAATGTAGTATATATGTGTATGCTTCTACTTGTGTGTGTGTGTGTGTGTGTAGGTATGTTTGTGTAAAAGTACTTTGTTTTGTATGCTTGTACAGTTGAACATGTGCGTGTGTATCTATGTATGTAAGTGTGTGCCAATGTGAATACGTATTACACACCAAGATATAAAGCTTTCGGAATAGGTGTCTTTATATCTCTTGTATAAAAAATACACACATACATTGTAAATATGTGTGTATGTAGCTTCATATTTGAATAAATACTATATATATATATATATATATAGTATTTATTCAAATATTTCGAGTTGCGTGCTGGAAAATTGATCTATGTGTAATTTAATATATTTTGTGTGTAAAGTAAACATAGGTATAGCAATGTGTGTAAAATTTATATAATGTATTTCAGTGCGAAATTTACACACATGACAAATCATTAAATTACTTTGAATTAAACCAACGTGTTAATACTGCTAACTCCTTTTCTGTCCTAGTTAAGTACCCACTCCTATATATATTATGTTTATGTGTGTGTTTGTGTGTGTTGATGTATATGTGTATGTATGTACTGATGTGTGTTTGTGTGCAATATTGTGTGTGTGTGTGTTTAATACATCTATGGATATAATTTGTGTGTGTGTAACTGTTTAGGTATGTGTAATTATAGGTAGGTGTATATCCATGTGCGTACCTAAGTTTGTATGTAAAATGAACATATGATGTATTATATGTTATAATTTTGAAAGTGTGCATAAAAAAATTAAAGTATTAATTAGATAGGATTGATACAAGATTGTGTGTGTAATTTACACACCTTAGAAGATGTAGATTTTCCTCTGTAATTGGAAGTGTGTTAGATAAACATCCCACAAAATTAGGTATAAAAATGTGTTTACAAAATGGTGCATAACCATCCACCATTTGTAAATTTTGCTTATTTATAATCTCATTTACCTAAAAATAAAAATATATATATGTGTGTGTATGTCTGTACATTGTTATGTGTATGTGATTTTGTGTGTATAAGTCTGTGTGTGTATATGTCTGTGTGTATATGTGCCTAAATGTTTGAATGTGTCTGTGGGCGTATATTATCTGTGTTTTTACACCTATATATGTGTATATAGCTGTGTGTGCCTATACCTATATGTATGTATGTGAGTGTGTATCTAAATATGTGCTCATGTGTGTGTTATTATGTGCACGCATATGCGAGAATATATATATGTGTATATATGTGTGTGTATGTGTGTATAAAGCTATGTGTGTATATGTATATGTGTAAATGCATGTGTGTCTATATATGTGTATGAATGAATATATGTATATATATATATATATATAAATCTAAGTAAATGTGTATATGATTTTGTGGTAGCATTTAATCAGCCTAGTGAATACGTCTATATATGTATGAATTTAACCATAAATGCCCTATAGTTTTTAATTATGTGTCCAAGTGTAGCAATGTGTGTATAATATTGAATCTGTGTGTTTATGTGATAAATATAATCACATACACACACAAACATACATAAGGGCATGGGTGCATACCAATATACACAAAAATACGTACACACTCACAATTCAAGAATATGAAAATATTTGCGCATGCAAATTGGCCTAAATCAAATTCTCCAATTATGCAATCATGGAGTAATATATATATACACACACATACACACCTTGTTTAAAAATTCAAATTTATCGATTGGTAAGTGAGTTCCATTGTACTTAGGATCATCAAATTGTCGATAACAAAAACTATCTGGATCAATTAAATTATGTATTTTTGTTTGTTTGTGTGTGTGTGTATGTTTTTGTATATGTTTGTGCGAGTTTGTGTGTATATGTGTGTTTTGTTTTTTTTGTTTGTGTTAGTGTGTGTGTTTATATATACTAATAATGTTAATATTTTTGTTTTAAATAGTAGTTTGGCAAAATTTAAACAATTAATGATATGAAGACTTATATAAGATTTTAGATAAATTTACTCTCATTATTAAAAATTATCGTGAATATATTTATGACTACACACACACACAAACACACTCAGACATACACAAATACAGTTACAAAAAAATAAGTAATATCAAGCACATACAAATGGCATATGACAATTATATAATATATATACACACGTATACGGACATACAGACAGGCAAATATGCATACTTACTGTCACATGTTCATACACATATATAGATTCAAACATATATATACCCACACACATAAATATGTGATAACACTATAAAGGGCCATTTTACACCTTATTCTTAAATCTTCAAATAATTAAATATACATACATATTCATAAACACACAAAAGCACACACACATATATATATACACATACATAAACACACACACGCTCAGAGACACATACACACATATATAAACATACATACATATATAAACATACATACACATATATATATACATACACACACTTGTATGCAAACAAAGTTATGAGCATACCTAAGCCAACTTGTGTTTTACGTTCCATGTTAGATAACGTGTGTGTGTGTGTAGAAATTGTTGAATATCTAGAATTTGTGAGTTTAAATGAGTAGTAGTATTTGATAAAATAAATTGAAGAAAGTGCGAAATGTGTGAAAATGAGTGAATTTGAGAAACTTATAGGGTTAACGTACATTTCAAATATATATATGCGTGTGTGGATGTGCCAGTGTGTATTGTTTTGCCAATGTGGGTGTATGTGATTGGTGTGTGATTATAAATGAGTATTCGGGTGTATAATCATAATTGTATATGTTTAAGTATATGTGAATGATTTGTTGTGTAAAATTGTGATTTATCTGTGCGAATTTTAATATATCATTTATGCTATTATTTGTATGTCAGTGTGTATATGTATTTCACAAGATTTGTGTCAATTTAATAATGTATCAATATGTATATTAGAATGTGTAAAAATATATATTTGTACGAGTCTTTATATGTGTGTTGAGATGTCAAGGTATGTTTGGTTATAAACAAGGTATGTGTGTTATGGTCTTTGGTGTGTAGTTGTGAATGAGCCTGTGTATTGATGCTAGTGTGTGTGAAATTGTTTGAGATGTCGTGTGTGTGTGAGTGTTGTAAATTTCAACCTAATTAGTGTTTAAATTATTGTGTAAACCTGGGCAATACTTGAATACACACACAAAGTAGGACACACACACAATTCATACACACAATTTACACAATCAAATATTATATTTCAATACACATTTTTTACACAATTCACATACACAACTCACATACACAATCCATACACATAGTTCATACGTACAATATGAGTACACAATAAATTAGTACAAACAGACATATACGCAAGTATTGACATTTAAAAAACATAAATACATTAGTGGAATGATTGGAAATTTATATATTTTTTAATTGATAAATTTTTTTTAATAAAATTTTTCCAAAAACTTTGTGTAATAGTTATATATAATCTTTCCATTTTTGTTTTTATAACCATTGTTACTTAGTTTACCATAAATATATACAAATTATCATTTATTATCCAATAGAATGTAGGGCGATTTTAGCTGGAAAATCTCGATTACTTTTTTTTAAGAAGGAATTCAATGATTTCATATATTTGTAGATATTTTAAGTTCAATATATCAATATTTCCCTTATATTTGAGTCAAAATTATTTATATCAAATGAGTTCAATAAGCATCAAGGTTTTCTTTTTTAAAAAATTCAAAATAATGTTAAAATTTAACAAATTCAATTGACAATGTTTTTCTTTCAATTTGTTATAAAATTTTCAACTTTAAAGAATGTTCTAAAAATTTTATATTATGTAATAAATCCCTAGAAAAAATACAATTTCTGAATTTCTTTTTTATATGATTTTAGAATTCCCAGCTGACCAAACTTGTGGTGAATTTACGTATTTTATAATTTGCTATTTGAAATTCTAACCTAACCAAATTCATGATGAATTTACACATTTTCTATATTGTTTTTTGGAATTTTAAGCTGAGCAAATTTTTGATGAGGCTGAACACTTTTTAGTTTGTAGTTTAAAATCCCAAGATATCCCAATTCACAGGCAATTTATTCATTTTCTTGTTTTTCTTTCTTCTTCTTCTTTTTCTTGATTTTCGATTCGGTCGTGTCTTGTTCTGTTGATTCTTGTGTTACAGGTGAGGCCGATGTTTCAACTTTTTGTTCTTCTTTAGAAGTTTCTTCTTTAGTCATTTCTTCTTTAGCAATTTCTTCTTTCTCTAATTTTGCTTTTTTCTTTTTTTTCATTTTCTTGAAATCGCTGGTAAGTTCATCTTGTGAAGATGCTACAGGCTCCTCTGTTGATTTCCTTTTCTTTGATACCTAAAGAAATTGGAAAATTATATTGTAGTATGATCTCGAATGGGATATGATGTTTCGAGTAAACATGACAATGAGTGTTAATTAAGTACACCAAATACATCATAGATTTCATCAATGTCGAAATTTCAATTATAAAGAGGTACTCAAGACGATTTTAGTAACGTAATAACAATCAGATCATGAGTATAATCTTAAGTGGCTTTGATTGATCAACTTAAATGATTGTTGAGTAATAAAAGATAATGTTTCACTAGATATAAAAAGTATATAAAATAATTGGTTAACCTGTTCCGAAGTAAGTTCTTTTTCATTTGTTTCTTTTTCTTCTGTAGGCTTGCTTGTGGGTACAGCAGTGGTAACTAGAAAAGATGCAATTATTATATAAACATTAGATGAAATCAGTAGAAGAACATAAATATTTATGTGTACTCAAAAAGAAAATGTAAATATTGAATGATGTAGGTAAGCTGATGATATTTCAATTCAATAACACACAGATCGTTTAGAGACATACCTGGTTCGCCAGTTAATTTGGGTAAGTAGCCCTCCAATTTAAGCCAGCTATCTGGAGTTTCAGAGTTTGGTTTTCCATGCTTATCCAACATGCCAGCCTGATACACAAATTCAGGAAAGAAAATAATCAAACCTTAGCTACTAATAAGTTCTTTGCAAGGGTTTTATGAGTTGTAAGTGCACACATATTCCCAGAGTGATAATGTCATAAAAGTATGTGTAAAAACTAACCAAGATCAACTTCTTCTTCTCTGAAGCACGTGGACCGTAACCCCACCTCATAGCATATGTGTCTCTATCCATAATGACTCTCTTAATAATAGCTACTACACCATGATCAACACTAGCCAACACAGAAGTAGACATTTGTGCAATACCAACAGCAATAGCTTCACCCTTTGTTGTCATCATTACAACCTCTGTGTTTAATTCTAAGCTGTTATCGAAGCGCAATACACCAGGAATCATAAGTTTAGCTCCATAACAAATGGCATTAACACAGCTATCTTTAACAACAATCCTGGGGTAATTTACTAAGATTTTCTCTAATGGCATGATGACTCTCCTTAGATATGTTTCATCCTATAAAGATGTGTGTAAAGTTATAATTGGCTTGTATTTTTGTATATAAATAGATTTAGAAAAAAAATTTGAGTATGGGTGGGCATTGAGTAAAGTAACACATATTGAATCATATTAAAAAGTTAGCCAGATTAAGTTATATATTCATATATTTTATTTATATTTATAAGCATATATATGTTTGCAATGAAGGAATCGTTATCAATAATCATATATATAATATTCTTACTCGTGTATTATCAAATAGATATTGTGCATCTAACACATCATGCATAGTGCATAAGTGGTTCTCCTCTGATAAACAGCCCGATCTGGTCGATATAGACATTTTATTATTAAATTCAATTAATCCCAGAAATGTAAATATAATGTTTATGAGTTCGAGATTGTTTTTCAAAATAATTTAGATATCATATTTTCATAGTTAAATCTATCATAGAAATTAAATTTTTATGATTAGATATTGTTGATAGTGTATTTCTAAACATACCGGACTCTTCTTAACTCTTGCATATGGGCTCCTGTCCCTAATAGTAAGCCAAGATGTACACACAAGGTACGAATATATGTTCCAGCCTCACATTTTACCCAAAATGCAGCCAAGTTTCGTTTCTCGTCATAGTCTAGTAATTTTGACTCGTAAATTGTTCTGTAAAATTTAAGGGATATACAAGCGAGTGAATATACATTATTCAAACATTTTCGAGTAAATTCAATACTTGTGTAAATGAATTATGAGTTGTTAGGTTCGACGTGTGTATGAGTGAACAGTAGTGGAGTTAGTTAGAGATGTGTACAAATGAGTTGTAAAGTGTTGAGCTTAAATGGCTGTGCATACATTAAGATTGGTTGTATGAGGAAAATATCTATGTATACTTTGAATGTTAAAGTGCAACTCAAATATATCAGGAAATTTTGAATAAAAATAACGTTTATATACAAAGAAAATTTCTGATATAATTATTACCGAACACGGAGTTGACGCTTAACAGCGGCGATAACAGGAGGCCTCTGAAATAAAGCACCCGTTAATTTTTCCAATGCCTATAGGTAAAATTTATAATGTATATAGTTAAATGCTTAATAGATATGTGTAATTATAGTGACATTAAAGTAATCGATGTTAGTTCTGAAATGTAGGAACTCAATGAAAGTAAATGTTTTGGCTGAAGCACATTTGCCCCTATTATTTGTCAGAGCGTAAATGTGTCTATTAGTAGGTAAGCTTGTAGAAGTAAACTGAGGCAGATGTTAGAAAGTATCTTCGCTCTCAATTATCTAAAGAAATTAAGATTTTACAAATGTTTCTTACCTGAGCAATTTTTGATCTACTTTCTGGCTGACTATGAAATCTCACGATACCTACATATTCCTTTCCTGAAGATAATTAATATGTGCAGTAAGAATTATGAATAGCCTTGAATCTAAATCTTTGTTGTATGAAAGCATAGTCAGGGAGTACATTGATGTAAGGGGACAAAAAAGTAATTTTATACATGTTTGTTAAGGCAAAAAATCATATTAATGAGTGTAGTTGAACCAAAATTTCCCATTTTATAAGGGTTCATTTATTGAACGTGGTGAGGAGTTCTTATACAAATATGTTTGAGAATAAATCCCGAAGGTAGCTATAAATTAACCATATACGCATACATACCCGCATTTTGTTGACTTTTCACGAGTCGAGTAGCTCTATTCAAGCATACTAATAAGCAACCTGTGACCTTTGGGTCCAATGTTCCAGAGTGGCCAGTTTTTTCACACCTTAAGATTTTCTTAATCCATGCAACAACCTATAATATAATATAAGCAAATTAAATAAATATATGATTGTTGGAGTGATAAGAATGTCTATTTTGAATCAGGTTTATAGATTTTCTCTAACAAATTAGATAAAAGTATTTGCTTAGATTTTGGAGATCGAATACCAAGTAGAAAATAATTTGGAATTGGATAATTATTATCTCAACGTACTATAATTTATAAATATTCAACCTAATATACAGTTTTGTATTTATTTGTTGTATTTAATATATACTATATGTCAATAGTGGTTTAAAGTATTTACCTCATGTGATGATGGATTAGATGGTTTGTCTAAATTAATAACACCATAAAGAAGGTGTTGGTTAAGCTCTCGATTTAGAGGAGAACAACCATAAGGGAGGGGTGTGTAATGTCCCGTCCTAACGTTGAGGCGATCATAATTCTGTTATATAAACACATAAGAAACAAGCTGTTCAATTTTTATAGTTCTTAAATGATACTGATTCTTATTGAATTAATTTTTGTATCCAAAACCAGAATCATACTGTGCAATGTTCTAGTGATTTACTAAAATTTCATGTATGTAAATAAACCAATGTAACATAAAATGAAGAAATCAAAAAAAAAAATATTTTCAGTTTTTCAAGCTGCAAGAGGTATATGCTATTCGAAAAATCCCAGGACATAGATCTCCCACAGTGTAACTATGTCATTACATAAGTATGTTTATGTTAATTCACAAATTTGATAAAACAAGAAATAATGATTTAGTGGAAAGTAAATCATAAAGTTGTCTAGACTATATATGTACAGGTTATCATATAGACACACAGATTTATTAAAGTACATAATGGATTAGAAGAGATACAAGTTAACCTAAAAGGCCAATTCATACACCCGATGACACACACGAACACGAAATCATAAACGCAAATATAAGCAGAAACAGTTATAAAAACATACACAGATACATAGAAACTCATAAGTTTATCAGCATATGTATGTCCACACACTTAGCCTGGTCCTCAACCCCCTTAGGATAATAAAATTGTCAATATATGAAAGTTATCCAAAAGTATGTTATTAAACAAGTTACTATATTCATCCTACATCCATTCATATATATATATATCAAGTAAACTTCCTTAGATAGGACACGATTTGAATACACAAATTAACTTAATAATAGTTTGTGTAATTACACATATCAACTTAGCAACCCTTAATAAAGTACCTTTAGTAGGAGTGGCCATTGCGACGTGTCGATGGGGGGTGATGTCTTTTGAGGTTCGATTTTGTATGCCATGGTGTAGAAGTGTGTGTATTTGATAAATACATATAAGTTAAATGAAGATAAGTTTTTGTGTGTTGTAACTATCAAACACACAGAACGGTAAATATAAAATAAAAGGTATAGGAGTAGGTCAAAAATGAGGATAGGTATATTACCTACTGCTTATACATGAAATCAGAATGTGTGAGATGTATGTGTGTATTTTTGATTTAGTGTGAATAGGTGAATGTCGTGTTCATAATTAGGGAGAGGTGTGTGTTGATGTATGTGATAATCAAACAAAACAATGAAGAAATTTTTACACACACACAAATTGATATTTAACATTAACTTTACTACGAACATACTATAATGACTATCATCATGATAATCATTACTTTTTACTCTAGAACAATGCTACGCAAACACAAGCACTATATATAACTAACTTATAACATCAAGCTCAAAACATATATATGAGCACATAACTACGATCTATAACACACACTATATAATACATAGGATATGAACTCAGATTATGCATATATCATAGGGTTGACAGCCACAATTCGATATATAATAAAACTTACACAGATAGTAACTATTGCACACAAGGTATGATACACATACACCTACTATAGCTAACTAACTTGTCATGAAAACTTGCAGTATAAACATAAAACTTGACAAAAACAAACAAACGCCTCACAAGCATGTATCTTACATGAAAGCTAAACATATGGAGCTAATTAATAGAGCACATATTCTAGATTTGTACACTCTATTCAACAACACACACACACAGAGTATACACATAAAATTGAACACACGCATATATAGTTATATACCCCCAAAGCATGTAAGCAATTTTTTCTATCATTATACCATTGAACGATTTTCTTCTTTTTTATTTTCTTTCTTCACGCTATTTATTACTCTCTTCTTAGATTATACACACACACACTGTTGGCTCGTCTAATTTTTATCCTCTTTTAAATTTTATACATATTTTTATTTTACACACACTTTTCTTAGCTTTTCTTAAATTACTTATATTTATTCCTACTACTCATCTAAAACACAAAATGACTCTCTTTACTCGTTTTGTTGAGCCTGGTCGACTTTGTGTTATCCAATATGGCCCTGACCAAGGAAAGGTGTGTAATATTATCTATGTGTGTATATGTGTTGTGAATGTGTGTTATCTGTGTGTTTTGTATGTATATGTGTTGCCTATGTGTGTTATCTGTGTGTTTTGTATGTGTATAGTCTATATTTTGTATGGGTGTGTTGCTTCTTTGTATTTTCTGTATGCTTTGTTTGGGTGTGTTGTATCTATGTGCTGCGTCTGTATGTTGTGTCTGTGTGTTGCGTCTGTATGTTGTGTCTGTGTATTGCATCTGTGTATTGCGTCTGTGTGTTGTATCTGTGTATTGCGTCTGTGTGTTGTGTCTGTGTGTTGTGTATGGATATGTTTGTATAAGTGTATACTTTTGTGTGGGTGTGTATATATGTTTGTTTTGATGTCTGTAAGTTTGTCTAGGCGTTTATATTGTTCGTGATTCTCTTAGTTTGTGTATATTGTGTGAGTGTTTTTGGTGTATAAAAGAATTTAGAAAAGATTTCTTAGAAATGTATATGTCCTATTAATTTATATTCTGGTGTTGTATGATACTATATAAAATCCTACCAATCATTCTTAGTGTACATAGCACATGTTAAATAATTTATGTAAAGAACATATTTATAATCTTAATTATTTTTTTAATTTCAGAAATGCTTCATTGTTGACATTATCAACAACAATAGAGTCCTTGTTGATGGTGGTAAAAACGCAGGGTAAGTAACAAAAATCTCATAATCAATTTAATATTCAATTAAGATGCTCTTTTATACATACTAGAAACAAACATGTATTTGATAACGATTCTCCTTGACATGCCAACTATATCTAATAAAACACTCTTCACATATCTCTATAAGCACCAAATACATACTTAGACCAATTTGTACACTCACCACAAATTCACTTGCGTACACCTGCTAAGTAAACACTCACTCTTATCTATTCTCACACCCCTAACACACATACACTTTAAACCATCCTCGCATGCGTACAAACTCTACAGTGTACCCCGACAAGCTGTACCTACACGTCGATTAGCGTTGACTGACTTCAAAGTTAAACTACCCCGTGGCGCCCGATCCTCCACCCTCCAAAAGACCATCAAAGATTCCGATGTTTTGGAGAAATTTGATAAAAGTTCCTGGGGCAAGAAACTTCAAAAGTGGTCCAAAAAATCGGAAATGACCGATTTTGATAGATTTAAATTAAATTACACAAAGAAGGCCATTGCTAAGAAAGCTAAAACTAGTGCATAAAACTAATAAAATTTTTTGAACTATACTACATTAGAAGCATTACACACTAATTTCAACTTTGAATCTACCTCATTTTATTAAGATTTTGAAATCTATATATTGCAGTGTTGTGGAGATGTAAAGATATGTGTGAATATTTGTAGATAAATATATATAGAATTGCGTGTGTAAATATTAAGTGTATTTGAAAATACTATGGAATGTGTATATATACAAGATGTGACTATGAAAATACCTAGATGTATTACACTTTTTGTATGAAGATTGACAAAACGTGTGTATGTTTGTGTGTATATTGGATATAAGTGTTTTTACATATTTTATTTTTGTATATGATAATCCTAAATGAAAATAATATTAGCAAATATCATATTTAGAATCCAACAAACAGACAAATATATCTATCAATATAAACAATACTTTCAATTCTCAACTTTTTATATAAGCTCAGTCAGTTGTAGGAGTTGTAAGTCATTATTTAATACACAATAGAGATACACACTTTCTAGATAGGATGTGTGTATCTATGATGTACATATACAAATGTGTATGATGTTACGATGTAAGTAAAGTTTGAATGTGTGTGTATAAAATGAATCCAATATTTTTTAATTTATGTTAAAGGAACCTAAATTTTTGTATAATCTTATCATGAAAGTAATATTTATTCTTTTGCATTGCAAGTTTACCCATTTTATGTCTGTAATTATATGACGTGGATATATATCTAATATATATCCACGTGTTTACCCTATCTCTATGTATGTGTCTCTGTGTTTGTGTTAAGCGTATGTTTAGTTATGAATTTAGTTACACCTAGAATAAAAATATTTTTAAGAAAATTTTTCCACACACTTGTGTGTATATTTTCTAGTTGTTTCTATGTATATATAGCTTAAATGTGTGTTAAATTTCTAATTATTTCTATGTGCGTGTATAGCATAGAGGGCTATGTGCGTAGATTCGAGTCGATACATAACAAACTGTATCTGATACACAGAAATTTTGAAATGAAAATTGAAATGCAAACAAACATTTATTTCCCTTAAATTTTTTTATAGGTAATTGAATCAATAAATTATTAATATACAAATAGATTATTACCTGAAAGCTGTTAAATTAAGTTACTAACAAATTTTTTCAAGTAATTTTATAAAAATTTTCAACTTATGAAAATTTTTTCAGTTGATTATCTAGATGATTTAATAAGAATTATCAAGTTTTACTCTACACATTTTCAATAATGAACTTGGAGTGTTTACATTAAGCACATTTTAAACATCTTTCATCAATTTGTTAAGTGCGCATTTCAGTAAAATCATAGCCTTTTATGAAAATTGAAATAACATGATATATGTTAGTTGCAAGATTTTGATACTGCATGTCTACATGTGTGTGTAAATTTCTGTATTTTTAGATATGAATATGAGTGTGTGTGAGCTTGGGTGTGTATTTGATTGAGTTTGTTTATTCAATTATGTGAAGGTATTTAATTATGCGTGGACATGTTTCGACCTATGGCTTTATGTGTTTATATATTTTATTTTTTATGTGTGTAAATTCAAGTTTGTTTATGTTTTCATATGCTTGTGTTTCAGTGTACTTAGGATTGTGTGTGTTTAAACATTGATAAGTGTTTAATATTTTTATATGTCAACATGTAAACTAATAATTTTATCTGAATAACATAGATATTTTTATGTTTATTTTTCAGGCAAATTTTATCAAAGAATTGCAAGCTTTAAGCAAGTAAACTACTCCTGGAGTTTCACACATATGCTCAAACAAACAACAAAATACAAGGATAATTATTAATACATATATTTGTGCATACACAGACATATATAAGTTGCTTATACGCACCTTAAACACACAATTCATCACACACAATAACCAAATATATTATACCAGCACCAAACTTACATAACTCACTCATAGTGAGCACATAAACACACGCTGCATTCACCCATATACATATAAAGGTAGCTATTGGTTTCTAAAGATGAACTCATTAATTAGTAATACAAATTTGATATCCAGGGGTCCCTGTGACCAATTTAATAAGTCAAATTTGAATGAAAGTTCATCTAATAATTTTCCAGATTATCCACATAGGCGCCATTATAGCCATCATTATATGAAACCACATCCATATCTCATAGATCAACACAACAATAGTAGGCTAGGTGAAATTGATGATTTTGATGTGTATGATCCATTGAGGTTTGAGGGCATGGGTAAGGCCCATAAGTATCTAAATACACATATTTTCAATGATTTTGCCGATAAAGAGGTGTGTAAAAGTGTTGAGAAAAACGCTGATATGAAATTGAACAAAACTCTGTTGAAAAAGCCAAACAGGAATGATTATTTAACTAGAAATTCATTTAAATCTCAAAGAGATCCTCACACACAAGTAAATATTTTTGAAGATAAACAAAAAAATTCTTTTGCTCACACACTTAATAAAACAAGCGATAATGCTGAAATTAACACTGAAGACAATCCCTTTTATCTCAAAGAATTAGATAGTGCATCCCTAAAAAGTATAGATACACAAGCAACAAAACACCTCAATTTACATATAGCAAATACTAAAAATGTGATTTCAAACACAATCCAACCAGTACCACGAAAACCTGATATCACAAATAATTCACACACTCAGAATTTGCAAATACAAAACCGGGATTTACAAGAATCAACTAGAAATTCACACACACAAAAACCTGAGTTACAACATATACCCCACCATGGGTCTTTACACATTCTAGAATTTGGGTCTCCACAGACAAATGTACCTAAATCTTCACATACACCAGAACCTGAGCCTTCACTAACATCACAGTCTCAAATTTCATTTTCATTGTATTCTAATAATACTACACACACACGTAATATAAATCCATGGAAGCCTAACAATTTAAGCATACCTCATCAACTCCACAATTTAGACACTAGATCCCAACAGGTATCACACAAATTAAATAACCCACTCACCAAACATAAATCACAAAACAACCAATACTCTGATCAACAAACAACTGTTAATAATATTCCATTCAATGTTTCATACCCAAATACTCAAACAAATACTTATTATAACTTGAATAATTTCCAATGTACAGATTCACCTCAAAACTTTACGTTTCACAATTACCAAACTCGTTATAAAATAAAAAATTTATCAGATAGGTTACCTATGAATGTTTCGAATCAATCAATTTCATGTGGGTCACACACAGACAATGAGGCTAATAAAATACCTCAAAATAAATTAGATTTTGTGTTTAAAAATGAGAGTACAAGAACAAATTTTGACGAGAGTAACCAACATGCTACACACAATTTTGATACCACCACTGGAGACTTTACATCTAATCATAGCACAAATAAAAATACATACTATTTTGAGCCTCATAATCATATGAATGACTTCAAGTCAAGCGCGCATGAGTTTGGGCCAAGCACATATACACACAATATTAAGCCAAATACACATATTTTTGAACCACACAGACATAATTTCGAGTTACACACACACAATTTCGAGTCACACACACACAGCTTCGAGCCCCACACACCAAATTTTGAAACAAACATGATTACACCAAACCTTGATGGGCATATGCCGACACTAATCACAACTACAAATAGACAATCTATACCCAATTTCAATATACAAACACAGTCCATACCCAATTTCAACACTCGCAGACTATCCATACCTAATTTTAGCACACACACACACACATCAAATCCTAATTTGATAGAACCAAGAGGTGAAAGTGTAAAAGTTATTCAGAGAGCATTTCCAAATTATAAACAAATGTATACACAGCCAGAATTACCTCAAAACTTCAGACATTTCCAAATGTGTGACCAAAATATCGAGACACCACAATATTATGAAAAATTACACATTTTACAAACACCAATTTATGTAAATAAGCCGTTACACATTATAAAGCACGTTGACAAAATCATTGAAAAAGAAATAATAATTGATGAAGATGATGTGTGTAACAATTCAAAAATAAATGAGGTTAGTGCTACACATATACATTTGATTTATAAATGATTTTTATATTTATAGAAATTATGTTAAGGTGTATTTTTTAAAATAATATACACTACACACACCATCTCAAAACTCACATATCATCACACACACAAATTCACATACTTCACAGTTTGTCTTAGTAATCTTTAAACGACACATGTTTCACATAATATAATTATACACCACACATACACACACACTTGTGAAATTAACACAGCCACAACCCAAGAACACTTACATAGTTCGAACAGACTCTCATAAGCATAATTTACAAGCACAATATTTAACCACTGTATGCAAACACATAAATAACTCAGCATATTCATACAAATCAATTACACAGACCCACACATTTTACACCTTTAGAGTCATAATTCATGGAATGTAATTTATTTTAGCAATACACACGCATAACCAAACTCAAAAAACATCAAATATTTGACACATTTTGAATTTCTTAAATAGGTCTAGAGGTTATACATTACATAAAAAGTACACAAAAACAACAAATAAATTTTTAGAATTAACAAAATTATCTAACAAACATCGACAGAAAATTTCGACAAAATAAATTTAGCAAATTTAAAATTTATTTGTCAAAATTTCAAAATTTTCATCAAATAAACATATTTTTCATGTTTTCTTTGAAATATATTAAATCTCCCATGTAAATCAAGTTATTTATTAGTTATTGTTTTGAATATATATATATATTGATTTATTTATATGTGAGTATGTTTGTGGGTGCGTGTATATATGTGGGTATATGTATGTCTGTGGTTGTGTGTAGAAATATGAATATTGAAGCATGCATTTTATGTTTATGTAAGTATATTTCTCTGTTATGATATATATATATATATGTGGGTATATTGAAAAGGGTAGCTCATTTAGATTAATATGTATATGCATGTGTTGAAGCAATTTATGTGTGTATCTATACTAATTATATTTGTGTGTTTTGTTTATACAATTCCAAATAATTATTTAATTTTTTTATTTTAGGATGAGATGAGATCAGATACACCTTCCGAAATAATGAAGCCAATAGTTATACCTATTAAAAATGATTTTATTGACAAAATTTGTATATTACACACACCAGGAAAAATAATTGATATACCAGTTAAATGTGTAAAAGAAAAACAATAGATATATTAAACAAAATAGTGTGCAAACTATTACAAACATTTATTTTTGATTCTTTTAATGTTTTAAACAAAGAAATCACCCAAAATGATCATTTTGGGTGTCTTTATTAAAACCAAATTTAATAAATATTAAGTATTAAATATTAAATATTAAATATTAAATATTAAATATTAAATAATAAATAAATTAGAAGTTATTATTTTTGCTATATAAATATATAATTTGAATAGTTTACACACTAAGATTTATTAATAAGTTTATAAATTATTATTTATTTGATAATTTTACATATTGTAATGCATTGGAAACATTGCACACTAATTTTTATTCAATAAATTTACACATCTTGTGAAAAATTACATACTGGAAAATATGCCACAAATATTATAAATACATTTTGTTAAATACATATTGTATAAACACACATTTAATCACACATAAAATGTTACACACATTATTTAAACACATTAGATATACATAAGCAAACCAAAGATCCATCTAAATATACATATTTAGACATACACACACACACTTCAGAGTTTGTGTTTACTTCTTATTTGCTTACCTTGCTTATATAAAATAATTTCTAATGTAATTGAAACATACAGTAAATGTTTTGTGTTTCAAGTGAATGTAATATGTGTGCTATAAATTATTATGATATATATATATAGATAATTTTGAGTGTGTGCTTGAGTTTATGTGTGTGTAGGTGTGTGTATGTTAGTACGTGCTAGAATAGTAACAAAACAATTTGGTGTTGGAAAAAAACATAAATTTATGCTGATTGAAAATATAGCAATATTTTCACAAACACACTCATACCCATAAACACCCACCCACTATTACCCACTCACCCAGCCACAGCACACACACATACACACACATACTCACATCTTAATATATATATACACTCACACAGACACACATACAATTTATATACACACACACACACAACATAAACACACACATGCATACACACACATACGTACAAATACATACCCATTTAAATTTAAATTTGTGTACTACCAATTTATTTGAAATAATCAAGTAGTTTATGTTTTTATAAACTTTTATAAATTTAAATATTTCAACAAAATTTAATATAATTCAACATCCCCCCTCGAAGTCATCGCAATTCAAAATGTAAAAACTTTCTGTGTATACAGTGTGTGATATTTACTGTGTGTATATACTGTATGTGTATATACTGTGTGTGTATATACTGTGTGTATGTATGTTGTGAGTGTGTGTATGTTGTGCGTGTTTGTATGTTGCGTGTGTGTGTATACTGTGTGTTTATGCTGTGTTTGTGTGTATGTTATGTGTGTTTATTTGTATGTTGTGTGTGTGTTTATTGGTATGTTGTGTGTGTGTTTATTGGTATGTTGTGTGTGTGTTTATTGGTATGTTGTGTGTGTGTTTGTATGCTGTGTTTGTGTGTATCTTGTACATGCGTGTTTGTTGTGCGTGTATTTAAGTTGTATGTGTTTGTATGTTTTGTGTTTGTATGTTTATCTTGTGTTTATGTGAATGCATAATGTTTGTATGCTGTATATGTATGCTGTGTTAGTATATTTGTGTGTGTGTGTTTATGTGGTATATTGAGTGTTGCTTGTGTGGCTCTATGTTGTGTATTGTATGTATTCATTCACTGTATGTATTTTGTGTATGAATATTATTTTGTTTATGTATCTAAGTGTATGCGTATAATTGCTTGTGTGTGTGTATATATATACGCTGTAACCACTGTTTTGAAATATAAAAATGTACGAGTTTTATTATTTGCTTAAATTTCATTTAAACATATTTTGGTTAATACATGTATATACAAATTTATTTTCACTCACACACACACCTCTTACTGTGTGATGAGTATTGTAATGCCCACACACACACACACACACACACAATCCACAGACAAGAGTCACATACACACAATTTTATATACAGGGACAGCACTATGGAGCAAATAAGAGATACTTTAACACGCTTTGAAAACTTTAAGTTTTGGGTGAGTTCTTCTACACACAAATAAACCATTACACACACACACTCACAATTATATAAACTATGAACATAATTTTCACACACAAAAAATATTTTAAACTACTTACACACTCTTTTATAATCAATTTTATATTTTGGGGTAATTTATAACATACACACACTGTTAATATCACTCAAATTAAATGAATTTTACATCTATTTTCACAAACTTTAAAAATACATATCATAGTGTGTGTGTGTATGTAAATTTAAATTTATATGCACTGGTGTGTAAAATTAAGTTTATATTTATGTATGTGTAAATTTATATATATCTATCTGCATATACGTATACATATAAGTGTGTGTAAAATAAAATTTACATATGTATATATGTGTAAAATTGAATATATCTATGTATGTGTGTGTAATAAAATTTATCCAACAGGAAAATGAATCATTTGTATTAAATTTTTATTACTTCTTGACTGCTGTTACAATTCTTTATAGTTTTTATATATGTAAGTGTGTGTGTATATTATATATGTGTTGTGTGTGTATTATATGTGTATGTGTATGGTGTGTCTTTGATATATATATATATATAAGTATGTGTGTGTGTTTTGTGGGTGCCTCATATATGTATGTATATTGTCTCTGTGTTGTGTATATTTATATAAAATGATTGTGTATTACATGCGTGTGTGCGATATGTAGAGCTGGTGTGTGTATACATATTAAGGAGTTTCTGTGTGCAATATACAGATACACAACAAAATACATGAGGTGTGTATGTGTATGAGTGATATGTGTGTTTTTTTATGTATGATATATATATATATATATATATAACAACACAAATGCGTGTGTGATATAAAGTTGAATTAAATTTCAAATTAAATTTTACTACTTTTTGTAGTTTCAAATTTTTTTTTTAAAAAGAAACCGACAGAACGAATTGTATTGATTATGGGGGCATGTGGCTCAGGGAAAACTGCCCTCTTTATGCAGGTTATTTCATATACACACACACACATTTTAAACACACGAATTTTAAACACATACATTTTAAACACACACATTTTAAGCATACACATTTTAAACACACACACTTATTTTGAACATACACACACATGTTTTAAACACACACACATGTTTTACACACACACACACATGTTTTACACACACACACACATGTTTTACACACTCACACACACAGGTTTTACACACTCACACACACATGTTTTACACACACACACACACATGTTTTATATACACACACACATATATATAAATATATATAGATATGTATATAAATCCACATACATGTGTATATATATTTATAAATGTGTGTGTGTATAATTATATATTTTTGTAGTTACAATATGATAAAACAGTGGAAACTGTCTCATCTCTATCACCAAATATTGCACTCATGCAAGTTCCCTATTCAAATAATAAAGTAATTTAAAATATATATGTGTACGATTTCAATCATATATATATATATATATAAATATATTCTCTGTATATGTGTGTAAAATTTCACTTAAATAGGTGTATTTATAAATTATAAACCTTCTAGAAAACAAATCTACTCACTATCTTATTTTTATATCACTCAAACATATATATAGGCGTCATACAATCACTCAACCAACAACACACACACACACACATACATACACATACACACACACACATACATTCACCCACCCAAACACACACACACACTCACACAATCTTTGTTCAGATAATGGAGTTAATTGATTTCCCAGGCCATCCTTCGGGTACTGGGAAATTGTACGAGTTAATACCTAAATCAAAATGTATAATTTTCATGATTGACTCGAGTGATAAAGCTACTATTAAGCCATCTTCTGAGTAAGTCAAACTACACACACACATACTACACACACACACACATACTACACACACACACACATACTACACACACACGCGCATACTACACACACACACATACTATACACACACTACACACACACACATACTACACACACACTACACACACACACATACACACACACTACACACACACACATACTACACACACACATACTACACACACACACACTACACACACACATACAACACACACACATACTACACACACACATACTACACATACACACACATACACACACACATACACACACATACACACACACATACACACACACATACACACACACTACACACACTACACACACACACACACACACTACATACACACACACTACATACACACACACTACACACACACACACTACACACAAACACATTAATGTGCTAGGAAATTATTTGAGTTATTTACCGACTCTCAAATTCAAGAAAAAAATTTGCCAATTTTGGTTGTTTTTAATAAAGGTGATGTCGCTACATCGAGGCCTATGAATTTTATACAGGAAGAATTAGAGAGAGAAATGTAGGTTTATATACACAGATACACACACTCACACAAACATTGTATGGCGTTAATTGTTGTAAATATATATATATACATATACATTGTGTGTAGAGGGTTATCATAGATTATTTATGTATACACACATGCACATTGTTTGGGGTTTATTATTATTATTATATATATATGTATATACATTATGTGTAGAGGGTTATCATAGATTACTTATCTATATACACACACACATTTTATGGGGTTTAATATTGTGTATAAATAGATACACACATTACACATTTTTATACAACTTTTTTTATAGTGAAAAATTACGTACTGTTAAGGCTACTTTTGACGATAGCTCAGAGAGTGATGATGACCATGACCATGACCACACACACAAACACACACACACACACCACCATCACCACCACCACCATCACCACCACCACCATGACCATGGCCATCACCACCACCACCATCACGACGATGATGGCCCTTTTTCATTCTCTGTAGCTGGTGCAAAAATTGTGCGTATTATTAATTTATTTACACACACACACACAATACACACACCCATATTCACTCACACATATACATATACACATACAAATACATACGCACAAGACACATATACACAACACAAACACACATTTACATAATCACACACAAACACACATAATACACACGCACATACTCACACACAAACACACATAATACACACGCACATACTCACACACACATATACATTTACATACATAATACATACATACACATAACACACAAACACAACACGCAGACACAACACACACATACACAAACAAACACACATACACACACACAACACACAGACATACACATATTTTTTTATATAGGACTTTATAAAAACATCTGTAAATAAGGGAAATATCGAAGAAATTAAAAATTTCATTGCAAATCAATTTTAATAATTTTTAATAAAAATTTGACAAATTATTTTTTTGAATTTTATATATATAACTGTGTATAATTTGTTGAATATAATTTTTAAATACATTACCCACATTTTTACTAGTTTGAATTTATATTATAAAGTATAAATATTTTTTATTATATAAGTATATATATATTTATATACATATCGATTCTATACACACACATACTTACACACACATGCACACACACATACAAATACGCAGACACATGTTTACACACACACACACACTAATATTACAAACTACTAGTATAACTGAAAAAATCACACTGTAAAAATAAAAGAATTTTAAACAGAATTTATTACACACTATATATATATATAAACATATATGTCTGTGTATGTGTGTGTATATATGCATATATATATGTGTGTGTGAATATATATATATATTCACATATTGTGTGTACATAGTGCGTATATGATGTATGTGTGTAACATCCCCCACAATCTAAACTAGAATAGTGTACGTACACTATAAAACATCTACATGCTAGCTATCGAATATTGCTAGGTGAAAGAAGGCTTTCTTTCTAACACAAAGTTGAAGCATAAAGGGTAATCACAACTATAACCAATCTACACAAATCGTACACAAACGTACACATAAATTCAATTTAATTACCATAAACCTTAATTTACAAATTCAAATTAACGTAAACATTAAGCACAAATTCAAACAGTCTATCTACACGAACATTAAATTTTAGGAAATACGCACAAATCCAAAGAAACCGAGAAAAGAAACAAGCAGAAATGGAAAAGAAAAAAGTTTCCGCTCAGCGTATATGGAAGAATAAATCATATACAAAACGGGTGTATTAAACCAAAACCAGAAATTTTTCGTTCCTAATCTATTTCCATAAAACCTATAATCTTTCAATCATTTTTCTTGAATACTTATCAAAATTCTTGAATGCAAAGCATATTTATTTATTTGCCCTTTTTATCCAGCGGAAACGATCATTATATTAAAGGAATCAATAAATATAATAACGCTTTGTTAAACGAGTAATATATCCAATTTCTAATTATAAAAAAAAAACTTGAAAAACTCGAATTTATTATAAAGTTATAGTAATGAAAAGCGATTATAAGTTTCTAATAATTTATAAATTTCGAAAAATTATCATGTTCCTTTGACCATTGTTCTGAATTAATTAATTTACGAAATCGATTTGTGTCGTTACACCTAGTTTATATCTAGATAGTGAAACTCACTCTAAGCGTGTGTAATTCAAACGGTTTATTAGATTAATATATAATAGTTTGAATAGTTTAAGTGTGTTGAGTAATATACATATATATAGATATATATATATATATATATATATTAATCCTAAGTGTGTTGAGTAATATACATATATTTAGATATATATATATATATATATATTAATTCTAAATGTGTTTATTATGTATGTATATTTAAACAGACACACCTTTAATTATGTGTAAATTGTTAAATTTCAATAATTTACAAGTTTATATAAATATTACAAAATTAAAGTGTTATGTATATGAATTGATAATGTATATAAGATATTTCACACACAATAATATTTTATAAAAATGTGTATACGTATATTATCACACAATTAACATGCATATAATTATTTATCTACACACATGTTCACACAGGTTATTGTTTATGTTGTCAACTATAACATTCCACACACACGCATACTTTTTAAAATATGTACACACATACAATAGCTCTAGCACACACATTTTACATATATAACCATTACACACACGCATGACACGCATATCTATCACACACACAAAACACACATACACCTATCACACACTAATAATATACATAAACACACACGTACACAAAAGGCTTGCCTATACATTCACATATACTCGACATCTAGCTTAATCACAACCATAATTCATCACACCCACTTATATACACATTCACGCACACACATACACATATATATATATATATACATAGAAGCTTTACACACACATATCTACACACACGATCATCTCCACACACACATATACGCTCGTGAACATAGCTACACACCCACATATTTACACACACACAACTTTCCACTCATACATATCTACACACACACATATTTATACACACACATATCTATACACACATACATACCTACTCACACACATATATCTATTCACACACATACCTACACACACACATATCTACACACAAACATGCTTACACACACACATATTTACACACACATATATCTACACACATCTAGTACTTTTTAGCCAAAAGTTATACATCTTTGCCAGTGTTATATTAAATTTTCATCAACTTTCAGCTAACGTGGTGTTTTGTTTTAATCATACACACACACACACACACACACACACACACACACACACACACACACAAAACACACATACATACACACACACACAAAAACACATATACACATACAAAGACAACACAAACACACACACACAATTCAATTTACATAGTTATATATGTATATAACTTGATAAACACACAGCAATACATATAACTCAATATATATATATATAAACACGCATACACAATCTATTGCATATCCCTTCCACTCAACACTTCACTCTTTATAACCACACACACACACAAGGCACATTATATATCCATGCACACACACACACACATACATACACACACACACACACACGCATATACACACACACATATGAGAGAATGCACATTTCCCCCCAATTTCTAATCAATCGCCTCCTATCCACCCCCTCTATCCCACCTTCTTCATTCATTAATTCATCCAAATTATATCAAAAAATTAAACAAATTACACACACAAGTGAAGGCCTACAATTTTTTAGTAAACATAGGAGTCAATTCAAACCAATTGATTTTGTTTGTATATTACACACATTCTTACAAATTCATCAAAATTCGACGTTTTTAAAAAAAAATCCAAGAGGGAGTGAAATTAAAGGTTTGGTATATATGTGTGTGTAGTAAATAAGAACTTGGGTTATATATCTATGTAATTGTGTGCATATATATGTGTATGTATGTGCGTGTGTGTGTATGTATGTGCGTGTGTGTGTATGTATGTGTGTGTATGTATGTGTGTGTGTGTGTATGTGTGTGTGTGTGTATGTGTGTGTGTGTATGTGTGTGTGTGTGTATGTGTGTGTGTGTGTATGTGTGTGTGTGTGTATGTGTGTGTGTGTGTGTGTGTGTATATGTGTATTGATTGAGATATGATGATAGATATTAGATATGTATGTCAGGTCTATAAATATAATTTATCCATTATATTTGTATATATACTTTTTAAATGTGTGTAACCCAATTATAATAAAACCTGAGCATAAAAAATATGTGTATCTAATAAGCTATATGTGTAACAACACAATGTGTATATTAACAAACTATATCTAAATCCGAGTTAAGATTTTTAACATAAAATTACTTTTTTACAACAGATATCTCCAACACAATTAAACAGACAACGAAATTGGGTAATGTATGTGTAGATACACCTCTCAATTCATTAATTAATCAAGATACAAATACCTGCACACACACTGGCACACACACACACACTGGCACACACACACACACTGGCACACACACACACACTGGCACACACACACACACTCAAAGCAGTGGAACAATCGAATCAAATCATTCGAAATTTCCTCCTGATTTTGGGCCAAATAATTTGAACAATGGACGGTTGGTTTGGCCTAATCAGAAAAAATTTAACACAGCCTATTTACACCCCAACATCTACACACCTGAGCATAAACAACTCAATTCTATCTCAAAATGTGGAGGGGAGGAGTTACTTACGAAGTACACACACACCCCCCTATCCAACCAAAACCACACACCTACCTACGAACACAGACCCACAGAACTCCACACACCCACACACACTCACACACCCACCTACACACACAGACCCACACACACACACACATCCACACCCCGACACAACCCTGAATCTTTCGGAGAACTTACCCTACAACATACACACACACACACACCCGGAGGAAACACACAACATTGGGGGGAGTTATATATACCCACCACACACACACACACACACACACAATTACCCCAAATACACCCAAGATTGGATCAAGAAAGACAATTTCTCATACCTACCCTCTCAGGCCCCTCTGAGTTACCTGGATCCCCCCATCTCCATCGACAAACACACACACACACACACACACACACACACAAATACACACAAAAACACTCAGAAAAAGGAGAAAGTGAACACCCCTGTAACGATCGAGATGCAGTCCCTAACCGTACTCCCCCCAGACAAGCCCATTACCCGATCCAGACGGAGATAACTACTACACACCCTTGTTACACACACCCACACACACATACACATTTACCTCACACAGACACACATACACATTTACCTCACACAGACACACATACACATTTACCTCACACAGACACACATACACATTTACCTCACACA
>JADHZB010000331.1:0-15185 GCA_015657535.1 Nephromyces sp. MM_2019 | reverse complement strand
TATATATATATATATATATAGGTTTAAGAAATGCTGTGTGAGGCATTTTCCAATTATAAGATGTGTAAAAGGGATTGTGCATGTATAATATTGAATATCACTTCATGATACGTGTGATTGTGTATGTGTAAATGAGATAAATAAAAAAAATGTGTATATGTATGACAATAGCCCATGTTTGTGTATATATGCTAACCTGATACAGTAAATTGTATAAGGTAGGTGGTGGTAAAATAAATTCAAAGTCAATATCTATAGATATTTCCTTAAGGTGGGTAGAAAATTCATTGATATCTATTTCAGGCAAATTGTCAATCAATTTGGTTACACTCGTTTTTTTTGCAAAGGGTGATGAAGTCATTGCTAATATGCGAGGCCTCTCATCAACCTAAAAAACACACACACACACACATAAATATGCAAAAAGTGGTCTCATCTTATAGATATATACACATATTATTCAATTTTTATCATTCTAATTATTAATTGAATACTTAGGTTCTCGTTATTATATATATATATATATGTATGAGCATATGCATCTTTTAAATTTCAATTTCATTTAGTGAGAGTCAACATACATACATACGCCGGATAAAGTATACAAAACATCTATAGACATCATATTTTTACAAATAAATATTTAAACGAAATACATACAAACACTGCATGAAGATCCATACCTTATAATCACTCAATACATATACACATATAATATACACATACATATACCATACACACACACCATATAAACACTCACAGAATATCGAAGATAGAAATTCCTAAAGATGAGGCTGTATAAGCTGGCTCCCACCCCTAAATGAAATTCATCACACACAATTAGTGAAACCTCAGATAATTTTAAATAGCCAAATGTTAATAACCTTAGAAAGCAATCAGGTGTTATTACATATACTCTAGCTGTTTCATCCAATTTGTATGTAAACTCATTATATATATACTCTAGAGGTGGATCTTTCGTATGTATATCATTTTCTAAAAATGATTTCTTATTGACTGAGCCAGTTTGATTTTCCAAATCTGGATGGCCCTGTACTGAGTCATCTTCAATTGTGTGTGTGTGCGTTTTCTCAGAATCGGATAGATCTTTTGTATTTAGGTGTGTGAGTAAAGGATTAGGTGTAAGTATTGAGTAGGGTATTGTTTTACTAGTTGAATCCTCATTAATTGATTTGGAATCATTTGATTTTGTATATTTAATATTTTCTGTACTAATATGAAATTTATTGCACCTATTTTGAGTTTCTGTAGTATTAGTTTGTTTGTTTTCAAGTTCTGAGGTCTCTTTATTTCTGAAACGCTTGTGCCTTAGAATCTCATCAGGTTGTCGTGTGAGTAGTGTGTTAGCAGCAGTAGTTTCAGTTTCATTCTCTTGTGTAGGTTCATTTTGCTTATTGATGTAGTCAAGGAATAGTTGTTTGAAATGTTTAAGTATTGTTAATTGATGCCTTATTTTCTTATGATAACCACTTGTTAGTGATACACCAAAAGCTGCTCCAACCTCCAGGTTATCGATAAGGTTACTTAAAGTTTTGGCGTGTTGTTCTACTAATACATGCGTAGGTGCTATAAAAAAAATCATCTTATCTAGTTTTTCGACATCTTGTAACATTTCACAGATAGACTGGATAGATATGATTGTCTTACCAGTACCCGTGGGGCATATTAAATATGAATTCTTACCATTGGGATGTAAATCTGATTTGAATTGGCCATGCTTTCTTATCCTATCAGCAATATCTATCTGATAATCCCTAAGTTTTGGTCCTGTGTATTCATTAAATTGTTTCAGTATATTCATGGTAACAGTTATTATCAATTTAATTTCCCAAACTTAGGTAATGAGTTATTTCTTTAAATAATATATTTTATTAATTCTTTTCAAGTAACATTTGATGTGAATTCTAAAGTTCAATAAAAGTGTTTAGATAATTTCTTAATATGCTTTGCGTTTTAATTATTTTAAGCTGCACAAAACTTTATTATTTCTTCAAGGTATATATCAAATCATTAAATTTGTGTCATAAATGAATGCCTTACTAATTTTAGCATTTTTGAACAAAAATTACATATATTTTTATTGCGATTTGAAATATTTAGATCAACTAGTCTTCATATAGGCTATCTAGACATAGCCCTCATGAGTAATAAAGGGGCGTTATAGCAATATTAGCAAATGAATTTGTTTTCTAATCAGTTCAAATTGTATAAACACCAGACAAAATGACAGCAACCTAACAAAAAAAGACAACACATATGATACTAAAAATTATAATATATTTACAGATTGTATATCCCTGGAATTTAGCAAGCTTGTTGTTTTTTGCACAATTTGTTTTTGCATCATTTGAGTTTTGTGCAATTATGTCTTTAAAAGACATGGGGACCAATTCAATCATTCATAATTATATTTTTATAAATATATATGAATATTCTCGAGAAGATTTGGTTAAAGTAATTTGTGCAATATGAAGTCTTTTATTTTAAATGTTGATATTTCATTAAAACTTTTAATGTGTATATTGAACACATAAAAATTTAGATATTTCAAACCTCTTTATTAGGTTTAATAATTAAAATCTTGTAAATAAATTAATATCCAATAGTGATTAAGTTCGAAATCCATCTAGATATGAAAAGTTTTAAATAAGTATTTTGTCTCAAAATTTGCATCAAACCTTAGAAACTTCACTTCACTTATGAAAGTCATATCGAAAGCTTAAGCAAGTTATTTTATATATACTTTGATAAGAAATTCTAATATCAGTGGCTGTGAAAGGTGTTGAAGATTTTTTCCTTTTCAATGAACTGTAAAAAAACATAAGTTAAATAAAACATTTGGATCCTTAATTTATTCTTAACAGTTTTTTCATAAAAATGAACTTCTAACATTATATTAGCAAGTGATACCTGCAATTAGCTGCTTGTGAGCAACAATTCCTTGATTGCCTAAGTAGAGAAATGGTATGTATGACTCCTAAATTATAAAACAGTGAATTTTAAATTTATACTAATTGTACATCTTTTATTTGCTGTAAAGCTTGTATAAAAGGTTTAATAGATAATTTAAGCTAAAATCCAATATTTTGGGTTATAAATCTATTTGCTGTTGTAACTAGTGAATTAAGTGGGTGTAAATTTGCTCTAGTTAAGTAATTCGGTTTGTTAGATACAATCATTTTGGATTAAATACCTATCTGTTGTAAAATTAATCACTGCTAAATCAAGAAACTTACTTGATGTGAAAATTGAATACTATGCATTGGTTCTGAAAAATAAGAAATATTATTATGCAAGGCTAAGCAATGACAATCGGCTATTGCAAACTCGAAAATAATGAGAATATTGATGTTTATATAAATTATGCAGATGATAAATAGGAAGAAATTGCAGAATATCAAATTAGGTATGCTATGATTGCTAGTAATTACTTAGGGAAATAGCAGGGATACAAAAGTTATATTCAGTTTAGATGCGGTGATACATTTATATATACATATATATGCTAATAGTGGTTATAAATATAATGTAATCACACAATAATATATATTTATATATGTTTGAGAAGATCATATTTATATATATTTGTAGATAACAGCATCTATATCTATATGGTTATGCGGAGGATTGTTATAATTAGACTTGATTTTACATCATGCCTCTGTTGGATGTATTTAAACTGATGCTAATTTAATAAGGAATAATGTATTTAGATGAACAGTAGCGTAAAAGATAAATAAATAGTAATGCAGGTATGCTTTATCTAGATATGAATAAAAAAGATCAAACAAATGGTAAGATAACAAGTTTTGAATAGTTTTAAAATTTTATATTACTCTAAGATAATTCAGAGAAATTCCAGATTGCAATCAATTTCCCCAAATATATCTGGGTCAAGCAATTATTTAATTAATCAAAAAGACTCTGAACATTTAAAAATAAAAACTCCTACTTGGGATTTTTAATGTTACCACTTTGTTAAAGACTTTATATTTTACCTTCGATCCTATTAATTGAGTTTCCAAAATAATTAATTTGGATGTAAAAAGCACGTCAAAACATTCTTTGGTTAATCCCATACTATTTTAATTTTTTGCAATAGGAGCAACGTGACATAAGAAAATTATCAACCTTCCAATAACTTTAATACCCCGGATTCATAAATCTCCTGGTGAGAAAATATTTTCGGTTAGCATTTTTCTCATTTTTCAAAACGCATCATGATAGATTTTTGACAATTCAATTGCAATTACAGATCGAATATTGCTGGTTATTGGTTTTAAGAAGCTTTTGTTTTTGCATTTAATAAATTGATTTATGAAAGTGAAACATATAATGTTTCAATTCCTGAAAGATAAATTCATCAAATACTGAGAAATTTAAATAAAAATTAAAGCTGTTTAAAGGTAGGTCAAGTCTTAGCCCTCTCAAAACGATGTATTAGTATCAACCGCATCTCATACATTGCAAGTTAAAATAATCCCACACAATTCTCCATAGCTAACAAGCTGAGACTAGTCATCTCTGTATTTCAAACACATCACCAATTTACATTATTTCCATCAGCTCAGCAATCCTTATTGATAGTTTTTTCACATTTTGGATAGCTTTTTTGCTCGAGACGCTTTATATTAAAGTCCTTTGCGAAAATCTTAGGGCAGTTTGATCTACCCATTAAGCAACCAACAGTAAGTGATTTTCTTGGCTCAACTTTAACTACACGCTTTGTACCCACTAATCTTATTAGCTGTCAGTTCTTAACAGCGGCCTTAGGGTTTTCACTTTTATTTAGAATTCATAAACTTATTTGTATAATGAACTTTGATGTCATTTTACCTCAATTACTATATAAATAAAGTATAGTAAATTAAACAAATAATTAATTTTTTATAGCTCCCGTTAGAATCCACTTAATTCATATCACATATTCTTATGTAACAAGCAAAAAATTTACAAATGGAACTCATGCCTACTTTTCAATTTCTACATCAGAGTTGATCAACTGACCTCTTGAATTCTCGAAAAAGTGGGCGCCTACAACCTTTTAACCCCTATTTAAGCTTCATAATAAGTAAATTAAAAATTTCACTCCAAACATGTTTTAATTACATAACATACAGAACCTTGATTTTGATATCTAAAAGCTTAGCTATATCACTCATACTCTTTTGCGGTTAGATATTGAGGAGCCACCCACTTTATATTTCGAATACTTTCCCAGAAAGATTAATGGAAAACACGACAGCAAGAGACTCCTTCCCCTTATCTATCCATTGCAATATATTAGCATTTGATCGCACAAGAAGGCCAGGCAACGGGTCTATTTTATCCTCAAAATTTTCGAATTCGTTGATTAATACAAATCCGGTTGATGGGGGTGCAAAGATAATATGGATACAGGCAGTATCATCTGCCTTGGATATTAGACAGGGTGGTTCAAGCCCTCTTCAGCTATCATTTTCGTTGGAACATCCACCTAGCAAAGAAACGATTCTACTCCTATTCTACTCCTGTGAAAAAAAAGATATAAAACTCCTAAATGAAAGTGAAATCATTAAGGACAGCGTTTTGTTAGGACAAATTTTTGTGCCTATCAATGCCCTGAATTTGAATCAAAAAAATCGATTCTCATTCTTTTTAGAAAATACGCTAACAAGTCTACATAACACAAGCTATGAAGAAGCCGCTATCACTTTTAAGAAAGCATGCGAAAGAAGTAGCGGCCACCTGAAAGTAAATGCTAATTTTTGGGTATCTGATGATGAAGTAGCACCAAATGAAAGAGGAAAATTGGTAAGCGACATGACTAATAATTTTGCTTATCTAGGGCAACAGAAAAGTAACACTCCTAATCCTAATCTCTATCAATCTGGGCTCAATTCTGTGAACTTATCACAACTCAAAAAGCCTGGCACTTCTGGATCATATTTATATACACCTAGTTATGCGGAATATGATGTAACTCCTCAGGATAGTGCTTCTAATTTGCATGGAAGAACGGGTATGCATGATTTAGATTATGACATTGAAAATGTTGATTATATTCATAACTATGATGTTTCATATGACTATGTTAAAGTGGCAAAAGCTCACAGAAACATGTCAAGAATGTGGAGAATAGACACTATCGAAAAACTATATTCGAAAATTCAAAATCATGAGGAAGCTATTATGCTATTGTCGGTCATTAATGCTTGGAGATCACTCAGCCGCGAAAGATATGTAACTAGTCAATTACGCCAGATTTTATTACCACTTATGCCTGACAATGCACACATAGAGGACCTTGAAGGATTATCAAGTATTATCAAACATACTAAATCTACCATTAGTAACCTTAAGGCCCAATATGAGAAAGTCGATTCAGTTAACGAATCACTTACGCAAAAATATCAAATTCTCAAAGAGAAAAATAGAAAAAATAAGGAAATTATAAACCAACAACAACAAGAACACTTGAGTGATATTAAAGGCCTCGTAGAAAATTTTCACAACAAAAGTGGTAGCAGCCCTTTGGATAGAGCCTTCAGATCTACTTCGACTAACTCTTTTGGGAACTTACCTGAGGTACGTAAAGGAAGATAAAGGAACAAATATTTTTTGATATCTAAATTATCTTCTTTTTGACATCCTTCTACAAAGGCACCTTCACATATCTTACAATATCAATAATTTCACCAAATTTGCTTATTTAGGGCACAAGAACAAATACTGAATGTGAAGCCTTTAGTTCACTAAACAAAGAAACCAACTTAATCAGTCCATCCTCAACCATAAAAAATTTCTACCAAAAAGAAAAGTCATTTGTAAAGCCTCTACCAGAATTTAGGACTAATGAAATAAATAACACAAGAGTCTTATTTAATTCTGAGGACAAAAAGTAAGTCTACTTACTTACACCAAAATTCTCTAAGTAGTAAAAAGCTAGGACGAGATATTTACAAATTTCTATTGACTTTACGCATCAACTTTGAGTAAGCTTTGGGCTATCTATTATCTTAGCCTGACGCTGAATTCATAATAAGAAAAATTAATTATAATAATCTTGGAAGATATATACTAAGTATTTTATTGCATGTTTATTAGATCATTGTGATTTTTTTGCCTATAATCTAATTATTTATATTTTTAGGATCTAACAAATTCACTTTTAATTATTAGGAATATTTTTATTGTTTCTTAAGTTCACGTTTACAAATTAAATGACTTCAACTTTAACTCTATTCTATCCATATGAGATAACATATTTTTGTAACACTTAGAAATACTATTTTGCCCAATATTAATATAACACACATTTAAAACTGCTTAGTGACTATTTAACACACCTACTCATAATGAGCAAATTTATGAAATCGCACACACATGTTTAACATAAACATACCTAAATATAAGTTTTCTAGGGCCTATATTGTATCCTTATAACTGTGTGAAACTTTTATAATTCATAAATCTTTGATCATAAAACTCTTTAAATTTTTATTTTTAGATTGAATATTTTAATCTGTTTATTATTTAGGTTTTATTAGGTTTAAAATTATCTACAGGCTATAAAAATGTTTTATAATTTTTTTTTTCATTATCTCATTATATGAAGAGTACGTGAAAAAATAAAATTTTTTTTTTTTATGTATTTTTCAAAGTGATGATTCGACTAAAAAGAATCCACGAAAAAACTCAAGTAACCTTGTTCGATCACCTTCCTTGTTAGCCCGTTTAGCAATGAGTGTCAAGCGCAGTTGATTTTATTAATATTTTTGAAATTTTCTATAACCATTCGTTCGATTGTATTGTTTAAAACATTATCTTGGTTTACTGTTGGAAAATGTGTAACTTATCAATTCATCATTTGAATTTGTATACAATCAAAGAATTAATTTTGTTAATTACAAAGTTTTGACTGCTCATAAAAAAGTAATTATATGATTTTCCTACTTTGATTATATTTTTTTCCTTTTTTTCTTTGATTCAGATAAATGTTTAGTTACATTATTTTGCTTAAAAATGAACCAAAAATCAATAAATAAAATGAAATGAATTTTCTATTCATCAATAATATTCAATCATATTTTCTTTGTAAGATTACATACATATCAATTGAGATATTTCGATATTTAATTTTATAAGTTAAGTTTATTGATATCAATTAAGATAATTTGATATATAATTCCATATTTTTATATTGATTGATATCTACTATGTACAATCTAATAAATCGAATAAAAAAAATTTTAAATTAACGAATATAAAACATTTATAATAAAACAACACAACCATGGTTTAATTAATCCAAAGAAATAATTGAAAGAACTATTTTTTCTGAATCGGAACTATATACACATAAAACCCATTATAAATGGTTTAATTTTCAATAAAAAAAATAATTAAAAACTAAAATTATGCCCACTACACCTCCTAATTTTTTTTCCCTGAACACATTCATATGCACATTTTTATGTATCAATCATGTTGGGAAGAATTTGACACCAATTATTTCTGAATTCTTATTTATGGCCAACTCAGCCCTGTCTAATTTTTGTAGATTTTGTAAAACATATTTCAAGTGTTCACTAGGTAAATTGTGAAATATTTGGTTTCTCGATTCATAAGATGTTTGTATATTATATAATGTTTCAACCGCATTTAGCTTACCTGTAGTAGTCGCCCAAGCATATAATAAGTCTGCAATTTCTGATATAGGTAAGGGAAATATTAAGTAAGAGTCAAAGTCAATTTTGTTACTAGTTGTGTATGTATTTGGGCGCTTAACAGCTGTGCCATTCTTAACTAAAAATTCACATAATGCGGTTAAGCCATGTAATGATAGTTTCCTATTGATTTGACTGTTGTAAAATGGGGCTTGCTGTGTACTACTTTCGTTTATTTCAATATAATATACCGAAGAATTGCGACAATGTGCTTGTACAATCTTTGACCACTCCTTTAGCTGTTGGTTTTGTACTTCAATATTTGGTTGGAGTGTGTAGAATGGTGGGAAATCAATAAAGGTACTTTGAGTAGATGCGCCTGATGTATCGTAATTCATTATGAAGAAATCTGTATTATATGTATATGTGTTTGGTGTGTGTGGTGAGTTATATGTTAGTTGTGTGTATTTAATGTGCTTGTGTTCGTGTTTTATTTTATATATGTATTTTTGATATATGTATGCGTATGATCTGAATTTCGTTTTTTTATGTACGTGATATGTGTTTATGTGTGATATGTGTTTAAGTATGATATGTGTTTGAGCGATATTTGTGTATTGCATATGTTTATTGTATTTGTTTCAAGTTTGAATTGTATTCTTTCTACGTATATGATATATGCTTGTGCGTGTGTCTAAAATTAGATTGGATTATACATCTAAAGTTATACATATATATGTATATATATATGAGTGTATATAGATAGATGTGTGCATATGTATATATATATATATATAAGTGTGTAGATATACTCATTCCTAATAAGATGTTTGGATAGGTGTGCTTTACATTTGCACAAATACACTTATAGTTGTTTGAGCATGAAGATGTATACTACATATACGTAAAGTTATTCTAGACCAATAAAAATCCAACAGTTTGTTTCAGGGTTAAATATAGTTTAATTTTTTTATTATATTTTGCTGATGTACATTCAATGTGTGGGTTAAGATTCCCTTGTTTGTGTGTAAATGTTTATATGTTCACACATCAATTATGTAGTAATTACTTGTTTTAAGTAAATAGTATACAAATTTAATAATAAACATATTCTACAACTATAGTAACAAAATTTTATTCAAACTTGATTTTTTTTATATATATAAAATTTGTAATTTGAATTTTCTAATTTTCAAATCCTAAGTGTTTTTGTGTTATTTGATAATTTAATTTTACACATTCCAACATGTCTTATTATTTTACACATAGACATATATATATATACCTATAATTTATACATTTATAGAATACACCTAATGATATATCTCCAAAAGATAAACACAAATTCAAGTACACAAATATATGTATATATATTAGACTGACATGCATGCTTTATATACACATAATCCAAATGTATTATAACACACAGGTATAGTTAATTTACAAGCATATATATATATTTTCTATGTTTATATATATACATATGTATATGTATATATATAATATGTATCCTCAGGCTGATAAAACAAAACTTATTTTAGAAGGAAAAAAATATATTTTATTTATTCATATACGCACAATTTATAAATTTCTGAAAATTTTGCTTTACAAATAATATAAATCAATTTAAAAAATTTACATCAAAAAACAAAAATTATATACAAAATATCTAATATATATATATAAACAATTAAATGACTAATTTTTTTGATTTCTTATGCCTCATGTAACAAGCGTTACACACAAGAAATTTCATTGAATCAATTAATGAAAATCTTGATAAATATCTCCATTGTGAAGTATTCTTCACCTAATTTATAAATGATTGTTTGTGATTTATCAATTTAGATATGGATAGGAGGATTTATATAATATAAAAGTTCTTAAATACACACACATTCAAATAAAATGTATATCACACACGCACATATGCAATAAAAATAATAAAACATTCGTACCAAACAGTGCAAGCACCCATGCACACACAAACATACACACACACAAATACACACACACATACACACACACACACAAACGCAGAAGCATACACACACACAATCACACACACAATCACACACATAATCACACACACAATCACACACACAAACACACACACATACACGCACACATACACACATACACCTACAAACACACACAAACACACACACATACAAACATTGCCTTGCATAATGTACATTCGGCCTCTTTACGGTCTAGTTTTGGTCTACCAACAATTCGTCGAATATTTTTAGTTTTCCGATTTATTTCAGTTTGAAAATTTTGTAATATTTTGGAGTTTGGTAAATTAGGATCTATATCATATTACACACAAACATTATACTACATATTAAATATTAATGAAAAAAAAAACACACAGAGCTTTACAGAGTTAAATTTTTTCCAATATACACATCTAGCAAAACACAACATCATCAGGCAAACACAAACTAATCTTCAAACAAAGCCATATATTTCACACGCATAGTAATAATACTTGTACATATTAACAGATACTTAAAGATATGTAATACATAACATCTTTACACACACAACAACACAAATTTATTTATTACAAAATTTAATCTTCAAACACAATGAAACGAATAGGTCTGTGTAAATTATATAGGAACCTAGTACATATAATCACATGTACACAAACATAAATAAAATTTTCGACACACAGTTGCAACAATAATCATATACACACACACACACACGCACCTAAACAAGTCAGAATACACACATTTAAATCAATAAAAACACACATATGCGCACGTACCTATACCAAAATTCTCCATTGAATTCACAAATGCTTGATTTTTTGAATTCTTCATTATATACTAGTTTAAATAAGAAGTGAGGTTAACAAAACAACACATACATGCATACACACACCCATACATATGCAATTAAATAATATATATATATATATATGAAGCTATTTAAATTGAAAATGTGTTTTCAATTTTACATACACATGTGATAAATAACACGAAACGCATCTAATATATTGATGAATTTATATATACATACACACCACCACAGGAATATATACTAATGATTTTATAGCAAAAATTATGCGTATAAAAATTCACACATATATTTCCTTATTTTTGTGTTACAAGTTGAAGACTTTATGCAATTTTGTTATTTATAAATATGGGTCTTCAAATGTGTATACATATATATATTTTTTGATATATATATGTATATATATACACAAATATATATCAAAATATATGCAATAATCGTACAGACATATTTATAAAAAAATAAATTATAAAAATAAAAATTATACAAATTTATCAATTGAAATCTTCAAAATTTATACACACTGTGTGTGGGACAACTTAAATTAATTTATATATTGAAATTCATATTTAGTAATAGTTATTTAATGAAATTCAAATAGGGGATCAAATTCTATACACATACATATTAAAAAAACATAAACAAACATTAAGTTGTAAAAACATAAACATATTTCAAGTTCTGTACACATTATTAAAGATATATATTCACACACATGTTTTGCTAAATTTTACTTTTAGATATTAACACACACACAATCATCAATTCTTTATATATATAATTGGAATAGGCTACAGTTACACACATTTATAAATTATATAGACTATTAGGGTATACTATAAATACACACTCATTTACACACACCTTTGGATATATATACCAGATATACACATATTTAGATTGGATGCACAAACAAAACTACACATTCACACACATATATATGTTTAAAACTACACATTCACACACATATATACGTTTAAAACTACACATTCACACATATATATACGTTTAAAAATACACATTCACACACACATACACACACACATTTGTATCAAATTACACATACATTCATACAAAATTGTACATATACACACATATACATATACCTTATATATACATAAATATAAATACATACAATGTTACACACACACATATATATATATATAAATAGAAAATTACAAACACACAAATACATACAAGATTATACACATATAAACCAAACAGTTCATACATCATATATGTTTACAAAATTCACACACACACACATGTTAAATTTGTGATCTAACAGTGATTGAATTGGAAATTAGAAAAATTTGAATAAAATTAAAAATAGCTACATGATTTATTATGTAGTTAAAAATATATTTGTGTGATTATATATAGGTATATATGTGTGTGTATGTGCATAGATATATGTTTATGTTTGAGAGTATTATAAGTATATATATATATATATATTTGTGTGTATATATGAAATATTACATCTGTTAATACTAAATCAAAAAAGGTGTAAAAAATATATTTTAGTCAATTTTATTATTTGTTTTAGGTTAAAAGAAAAGAAAATACACAAACATACATACTCAAACATATATTGATGGAAAAAATTAATACATTTAGAAAAAAAAATTCATATACACACATATGTGTTAATTAATAGTCCAAATCAATTTAATATTAGGTTTTTTAAAAAGTGTGTGTAAAAAGAATATAGAATTTGTACAAAAACAAATACAGTGTTATGTGTACATAATGTATTAGTGTGTTTATATATATATGTATATTTATTTATTTATTATTTTAAAAGCTGTGTGTATCTTTATAGCGCGATGTTATATATATATATATGTATGTGTGTATCTATATATGTATGTGTGTATGCCTATGGATTTTGAGTTTATAAAATTTAAATGTGTGTTCTTAACGTGTATTAAAATTGTACTTATGTGTGTGTGTAAATAGATGAAAGATAACATGAGTTCTAAGTAGTTAATATAAAAGTCTATATCAAAAAGGTGTGTGTATGTGAATCGAATGAATAAATACAAACTATTAATATTATCAAAAATTGATGTAAATATCAATAATAACTGTATATTTATTTAGTGTTGACTTATTGACAAACAGTATATACACACTCATTAAATAGCAAATAAAACTATAAAATAAGTAATATATATTTATACATAATAAAAAACAATTGCAACGATAGAGTATGCTATAATAAGCGACAAGCCTTCTAACCAATTTGATTCTCCATCCGAAACTATACCTGTAAACACACACACACACATATATATATATATATATATAATTTCCACAACTACACATACATCAAATCTCTAATAAAAATATTAAATCTTGAGACGTACACACACACATTCAAACATACTGAAATTTTTAAGTACTTTCACACACTTATTTTCACATTTCACAAATATTCATTTTCACATTTAACACACATTCACACACACATAAACTCTACACACACATAAACTCTACACATACATAAACTCTACACACACATAAACTCTACACACACATAAACTCTACACATACATAAACTCTATACATACATAAACTCTACACATACATAAACTCTACACATACATAAACTCTACACATACATAAACTCTATACATACATAAACTCTACACATACATAAACTCTATACATACATAAACTCTACACATACATAAACTCTAAACACACATAAACTCTACACACACATAAACTCTATACATACATAAACTCTACACACACATAAACTCTACACATACATAAACTCTATACATACATAAACTCTACACATACATAAACTCTATACACACACATAAACTCTACACATACATAAACTCTACACACACATAAACTCTACACACACATAAACTCTACACACACATAAACTCTACACACACATAAACTCTACACACACATAAACTCTACACATACATAAACTCTACACACACATAAACTCTACACACACAAAATGTGTAAAATAATTACCAGTAACAACAAATATAGTGAGCATTAGTATTGTGCCTGAAATTGGTGAAAATGATAAGTCCATTGGCTGGTCTATAATCCAACCCACAATTACTGTGAAGGGTACAACTAGTAAGGCAATCTATAAAGACACATTGTGTGTATAGTGTGTGTAAAACTGTTGTGTATATAATGTTTTATGTGTAACATTGTTGTATAAGTAATAGTATTGTGTGTAACATTGTTGTGTATGTAATAGTGTTGTGTGCATGTAATAATTTTGTATGTATAATATGTGCTTATAATATTATTGTATAGACAATATTGTTGTGTATATATAATAATGTATCATGTGTATAACTTGATGAATATAAAATATGCTTCATGTGTTGCATGTGTAATGTATTCAATGAATAAAAAAAATTTAACTACATTGTGTTAAGTGTGTATCCTATATTGTTTGTACACACCCTTCCTCCCCACCCTCCCCTCAAACACACATATATATACACACACATACACACACAAATACATACACACATATACACACACACATAGGCGCACAAATACATACACACACATACACACCAACACATAACAACACATAACAACACATAGACACCCCCACACACCCCCACACACCCACACCCACACACACCCACACACACCCACACACCCCCACACACCCACACACCCACACACACCCACACACCCACACAC
>JADHZB010000328.1:962-34966 GCA_015657535.1 Nephromyces sp. MM_2019 | reverse complement strand
GGAAATAATTATGGATAGGAATGGTTATAGTGTACGTGAACGATCTTATTTCCAAAATACAGTTATTTCATTCTTTATTGCATTTGTATCTGGTGCTATTGCAATTGGTATTCCTAATTTAATTGATGCGTTAAACACTTTTTCCGCCATTGGTGCTCTTATGATTCTAGGTCCTACAGCAGCAATTTTATCATTTTGGACTGAAGTAACTACGTGGTCGAAGGTGCGATCTTATTCAATTCTTGTTGTTGGTATCATGTTAATTATTTGCAATATCTATGTTATTTATTTAACATATTCTGGATAGTTTAGCCAAGTCATGGCTTAAAATTTACATTAACTTGACAATTTATATTAAGAGATTAAAAACCTCTCCTATTTCTTTTACATTTGTAAGTATATTTTTTTCTAAAATCATTTTTCTCTTTTGTTTGCCTTTATATACATAAAGTGAGCCTAGAACCAGTAACAGTTTTAAATTTTTTATAATTTATTAAGATAATATATACAGTTTTTTTATAGTTGTCATATAATATTTTTAATCTTCAATATCTTCCCATATATAGCATCATCATTATGTACAGAATTTATTACCTATTTGATTTGCCTAATTATAACAATGTTATAACATGTAAATTTTTTAACTAAAATCTCGAAAATTTATCCAATTATAAATACTAAATACATTGATTTATATCGAATTCTAGCAATTCTTGCTACAGAAATCACACTATGCTTTATCATAAATTACTAATTTGAAATATAAATGTTGAATAATATAATTGATTTTACGGGTTTAAAAGTGCAAAACAGTATCTATAGAGTTAATGAATAAAAGATTTATTACAAGTATAAAAATAGAAATATAAAGAATGAAGAAATAATTAAGATTATCTTTTCAGTTGTAAATTAAAAAACATACGTAACATAACAATAAAATTTGAGTATTACTAAAGTAATAACCAAGTCAAACTTTATTTGAAATTATATCATATAATAACGCATCACAATGAATTTTCATTAAACTATATGATAGAAGTGCATTTCTACGCTAATTTAGTCAAATTTTCAATATTATTGCTAATTCGTGAACTAAAGGAACTTAGAAACTTTATTAATATAAAAAGCTAATTTCACATTATATCATGTATTAAGTTAGCATTGATCTGACTAGATTAGAACAATTCATGTAGCTATCAATTGTTTTAAACTTATATGTTGAACTGCACACTAGATTTTTCGTAATAAAAATAGGTATTTTAAATCATTTTATGTTTAACTGGCAGTGTTATTAATCCTTTTGGATGTAATACAACTATTTTTATCCCTCTGATGGCCACATATTTATTAATTTCGAGTGAGTTGAATTACTTTTTTGATCTGCTACTGGTTTCAAGATTTCACACAACAACGAATTGTTGTAGAGCCTAATTTTCTTATTTCAATAATTTATTTATTGCCCTCAGATAGGCTATGTACATATTTAGTACTTAAAATTGATCATCCAAATAACTATTTAAGCAAAATATATAAAGGAAAGCTTTACATGCACATCTGTATTCAAATCTCGGAACAAGTAGTTGGCAATGTCAAATCAAAAGTACAAGATAGCCTTGCCACAACATAAGTCGATTTATTCAAAACCTTGAATTATCTATGATCAATTCTGTACCTGTTACTTTCATTACGACTGGTTAACTTTATGAATTATGAGCTTTGAAGTGTCGATATTTTATCATGTAAAATATATAATTTATTTCAAATGATCATTTTTTGTCAATAAAATATGGTTTAATTCTTAATAGTGAGATGTGAAAAATATTAAAGAATTTATCAGTTTTAAAAATACCAAAGGGCTTATAGCAAAAGATTAGCCATATTTATTTACTCTTACACTCTGAAAATTCAACATTCTTATTAACTCTTGGTTTTATTCGAAATTATTAGCTGCTAGGTCCTTTAATTGTGACACTGACAAAAAGACGCAATCATGTTTCCAATATATCATCCTAGGTTACCTAGGTTAGGATTGGTGATCATAAAGCAATGCGTTAATTAGGGTGAAGATTATGAAGAATGATATTTTATAGCAGGTAGTCAAGAAATTAGAAGACTATTTCTTGGTGATGGTATCAATTACTTGATTATCTCTCCGAGAAAAGAAAGGATCCAAAGAATTTATTTCACTAACTGATAACATCAATAGCTTTCTTTTTAAGCAGCCTTTTGATTCTTTTTTCTTACTCTAGCAAAAGCTAATTTTATTAAAGATAGTATTTAGATTAAGGTTGACTGCTTCTAAAAAATGCAATTGAATAAAATGAACTTGATAGACTTTAACCGAGGTGGTATAACTTGGTATAGTATATCTCCCCGTATCATTAATCAAGAGTGCTCATTACAAGTCAACAAAAGTCTGCAGCAATTTCATGTGACTTAACGAAAGCACCACATGACATCCCAGGTAGATATCATACTTATAACTTAAGTGGATAGGATAACGTAAGTTTCGCAAAGTGTAACAAATATTCTTAAATTGATTGAATCTTCACTAACAATTTTTCATTCAAAACTTGCAGCTATAAAAAATCAGCTTAGGATAGACATATTTTATAACCAATTAAAATTTTTTTAGCAATTTTTTAAAAATATACTTTTCAAATTCCCTTCTACGTATTTTTTACTTATCATATGTTATCTAATACAATATTTAATTAGATAATATTTTTATGTACATACACCTAAGCAACTTGTAAACATATAAACATTCATCTACATAATTTCCTGGGACATATCTCAAACTTTGAACTAAGACCACAAAGACAAGCACATTTGAATTAAAAATGAACCATGTTCAAGTAGTACCCAAAGATGAATCACCAAGCTCATCAAACTTTAATGAAAGCAGTGTGAAAATTTCACTGAGAGATCCACCAAAAGGAGCAAAGAAGAGGACGGATCGTCCTCTTTCACCACTAGGATGTGGATTCAATTATGTTGTTTTGATGGTTGGGACAGCCATTGTTGCAACTCCTTACCAATTCAAGTAAATTGACTTTTAATATAGGATTATTTAGTTATGTGGATGCATCAAAATATGACACTGAATTATGAATTCTGCACTTGGATGTAACTTAAAATATTATACTTGTCAAATTTACTGGAAAGATGCTAGGTATTAGATTTTCTAAATTGAAGAATACATTAATAAGTTAAGCAGTAACATATTAAATAGAAATATCATATTGTATTTAGATATTTCTCTCACCCTATAAACTTATCTTAACTTTCATATACTTGCATATTACACGCAATGGCAGCACAAATATATCTTTAAACAAATTATGGACATGAATATATCTAAATTAAACTAAACTAAACTTTAGTTTATCGTATTAAAATTCTTCCATTTTTTAATGTTTATGTTTTAAACAGCTTAACAACACCTGCTTTAGGATTAGTTGTTGAAGTAGTGTTAGGGTTTATGGCTTGGATGGCAGCTGTGTGCATATTCAATGCATCATCAATATCCAATGCAACTTCGTTTATTGATCTAGGGAAACGCGTTTTTGGCACGACAACCAAGGGTCACGTTCTCACAACAATTTTTATTACACTTCCTAGTGTCACTCTTATTATAGGTGTCCTAAGTGGCTACACTATCATTGGTATATTTAAATTTATTGAATAGTTTTACTTAAAATGCCATATTACATTATGTTTGAATTATCATGAATTTGTAAATGATTAGCTGAATTTACGCATTTTAAATATGCATAATTTATTTTATTTTTATGTCCTTATATATATTTTACTATATATTAGTGCACTTATATACATACGTTTTATTGGATTAATATAGCTTCAACAACTTTCGAAGACTATGTTAATATTGATTACCGATTAATGAGGGCAATCATGACAGTTATAATATTTTTCTTTGGAATAATAAAAAGCTTCAACGCCACTAAATATGTCTCCTACTGCTGCTTTATGTAAGTTATAAAAAATTATTTCCAATTCTGTACCTTTGTATCGCTAAGGTACATATTAATATAGACACATCATTTAGGACAGAATCACCTTAATATCAATCTTTTGCTTTTAAAATAGAAAATAATTTAAAATACCCTTAATTTACAAATTAGGGCATTCCTGTTGATTGTCATTTTCATGCTCGTTGTTACATTCCAATTTTACGGCTTAATCGATTACGATGAGAAACCATTTAACTTTAGTAATTTTGTTCAAGGCCTGCCCATTCTTGGTGAGTTTTTATTGATTAATTCTCACTACCTAGAAGATGTAACTCAAAAGTAATTACCCGAATTTACATGCTCTTGTTGATGAATTATCAATTGAAATTTTATTTCATGGCTACATCTATAAACATCTTTTCACATCTGAACCCACCCACCTCCACATACATATTCTATTTCACCCCGTTATATTATTTTTCATTTAATAGGCCTAGGATTGAATGGGCACACAGTATTACCAGGGATGGCAGCAGAAATGAAGAAATCAAAGCATTCAATCACTCAATATTACTTACTAGGTGGCCAAGCTATTGTTTGTATATTTAACTGCACTGTAGGTTACTTTCCAGCTGTAATGTTTGGCTCAGAAATTGAGGGAAATGTTATGACCCAATTAAACAATGTATATCAAGAATATTACAACACTTTTTCCCCACTCCTACTTGCTGCTAATATTATGTTAAGTGCAGCTGTTATTGTACAATCCCCGCTACTTGTTATACCTTTAAAGGAAATAATTATGGATAGGAATGGTTATAGTGTACGTGAACGATCTTATTTCCAAAATACAGTTATTTCATTCTTTATTGCATTTGTATCTGGTGTGATTGGTAAGTGTGTATTTGTTATTGTTGTGTATTGTGTTTTGTGTGTACTATAAAATGATTTTCACTCAATTTGTATTATTTTCATTATAGTATAGAACTATCTGATATAGATATGAGCTATATATATATATATTTGATTAATTTTGTGCTCTATTGGAAATTACATACATATTATATACCTTATAAATAGCAATTGGTATCCCTGATTTAATTGACGCGTTAAATACATTTTCCACGGTTGGTGCTCTTATGATCTTTGGACCTACAGCAGCAATGTTGTCATTCTGGGTAAGTTTTATACACACAGACACAGCTCAAAAGTTTTAATGTTGATTATTTGAAAATATAGAGATGACAATAAATATATGACAGTCAACCTTTTATAACAAATATACTGGGCAGTAGATACTTATAAGTAAATATTTAACCTTAGATATTTGACAGTGAACATTTAATGATAAATTTGTCAAAATTAAATTCATTTTATTTATCAGACTGAAATAACCACTTTATCGAAGGTACGATCTTGGTCAATTATGGTCACTGGTATCATTTTACTTGTTTGTAATTGTTATGTTATTTATTTAACATATTCTTAATAGTTTATACACTCGATTTATAAATAAAAATTACTAATATAGAATATAAAAAAAAATTACTAATGTAGAATATTAATAAAAATTAATTTATTTATTTTTAGTTACGTATATATAGTTAAACTAAATTTATACAGTTTGTTTCATTTTTACATTTAAATTAGTCTGTGTGTGAGTACATACAATTAGTCTAGGCTTTTTATATAATGTATAAAATATATCCATGAACGAAATAATTAACAAAACAGGAAGTATTAAAAATTTGTTAAATTTTTGAATAGCCTATCCTCGTTATATAATGATATATTATAAACTATTCTTCGTATATAACAACTTTTAAACTTATTTTAATTTATAGTATGATTTCATACAAAAAGGAAATATATTTTTTATCTGTGTAAAAGTCTGTGTTAATATTAGCTCTAGATATAAAGCGTTTGTCTATATTGGATAATGTGCACATCTGTACATTATATAACCTAAGTGTAAAATTTGGATTTTATACCAGTGCTATATATATATTTGGTGTAAAGAGACCATGTATGTGTGCATTCATATAAGCTATATACTTGTATTTATATAATATACAATAGATAAGGACGTGAGTTAGTGTTTTATAGTTTAGATAATGCCGTAGGTGTATATATTAATTATTCGAAATTTGAAAAGATTTGAAGAGAAACAGCCATGTGTTATACAAACTAATTAATTATCTAAGTATGTATTAAAAATTTTATTTTATAAAATTGTATATAGATTACACAAATTGGATATTCTGTGAGGGAATTTTACACAATGTAGATATTGTGTGTTTGTACTAACAATATGAATAAACTAAAGCAAATTATATCTTCTATTCGTCCTAACTAAATTGGGTAACATGCGTGTGCATTAACCATGTATAGTGAATAATTTAGTAGTAAACTCTTAAACTTATATGTCCTATGGGTACCAAATAGATTTGAATAACTACGTGTGCGTTAATCATAGATAGCAATAATTTTGCATCTTAATTGCACAAGCAAGCTATTTAGCTAACTAACTTTGTGTATTTTAAGTGAATTAATTAATGATAGCAATACCGGTGAGTGAGCAATTTAAATCGCTCAGTCTGTGCTTAAAACACAATAGTTAAATCGTGTGTATAGCTGCCACAGAGATTAGTTATAAAATAATTTTCTTTACAGATTAAAATGTTTAAGTTAGGTGCGTTATATATTTCTGAAATTGCAAATTAAAAGTTATATTAGGTTAATTACGAAATAATTAATAAATTATACTTTATATAATTTAATTTGTAAAATTGTACCGTATACTTCTGATTGAGTACTTAGTGTATCAATATGTTATCTGAGTTTACACACACGCTAGTCGAATATGTATGCTAATCAAAGCTTTGTTACAATTTTCAAACATATCCATAATTCTTACAAACAAATAAAACGCACGAAAAAAGCACAAACACAAACTATAAAAACATAAACATAAAGGACAGAAATATTATATATGTACAACTATTAAATATACACCAACAAATTAAAAAAGATATTCCCATAAATATCTTTAGCATATAAATTAAGCAAACATACATAAATAAGCAATAAAAGTACAGAAACAATAAAAACAAGTAATCAATATATATATATATATATATATTACACACCCTTACAATCATATGTTTTATACATCTCTAATAAACGCAACGATCTCAAAGCTTGAATGAGTATTTTAGACATTTTATTGTTTTTAAACTTTGTACAATAATTAAAGTTTAAAAACATGAAATTTTTATATGGAAAAACTTCAAATATCAAATTGTGTTGCAATGTGAAATTATTTATGAATGTTCATCCAACTTAAATAAAAATAACAACTCTTATTTACTTAAAAGTATATATAAAAATGATTAAGTATTATAATATAATAATTACATCCGCTTCAATGTTTTACATGTAATATATTCAAATCATATTATTAACTAGCACCATCCTCAAATGTCACAAAAATATTAAATAATTTATTTTTCAATTTTCGGTATAAATAACAAGCTCTAAAGTAATATAAAAATAAAAGTGAGTGTTTTTTACTTGTTCAATCTAAGTACATTTGTCTGTTTGTGGAAAGAATTTAATTGTTTAAGTGTTTAAATTATATGTATGTTTAAAAGACTTTGGCTAATTTAGATTTGTTGATAAGTTGTAAGTTGTATTGAACTAATTTGCAAAGTAAATAAGATGTGGCGCAATTTAGGGGTTCAAATTATATTGCACTAGGTTATAATTGTGGGTAAAAGCTAAGTTTTGAATGTTTTTATATATGTGAGTAAAAGCCACAGTTTGAGGGTTTTTATAAAGCGTGTGAAATGTGTTGATATAATGATGGGTATAAAATTGATTCTAATGTGTACATTTGTGCAAGTATGCATGTATATTTTACACATGTTAGATTGTAAATTCATTTACTTACATATGAATATATATTTATAGTTGTCTAGATAGAAAGCTTTTTTTTTGCTTCTTTAGCCACTTGTCAAAAAAGTTTTAGTTTTACTTTCAGTCAAATTTTATAACTTTGTAATTAAAACAACATTTAGTAAGAAATTTTGAACTCGAAAATATACTTAATCTCTTCAAAATTTTCTCACCCACTAAAACTGATAGTAAAAACTAAAATGACTTTAATGTATATATAAACATGCACTATACATTCTAATTACAGATAGAAGCAATAATTCGAGCACTAGATAACACTCTAAAATGAATTCTTCCTCAAAGATATTTGAAGTTTATTAATTGAAAATGTTCTTTAAAATATAAATTTTAGACAAGTCCATATAATAATACCTATATAAGCACTAGATAACACTCTAAAATGAATTCTAACTAAAAGATATTTGAAGTTTATTAATTGAAAATGTTCTTTAAAATATAAATTTTAGATAAGTCCATATAATAATACCTATATAATACCTATATAATACCTATATAATACCTATATAACACCTATATAACACCTATATAACACCTATATAATACCTACATAATACCTATATAATACCTATATAATACCTATATAATACATATATAACACCTATATAATACCTATATAACACCTATATATGAACTCTCTTCTATATAAAACGCCTCCTAACTTTAATATTCACTTTCAACTTATATCTCAACAAACCTACTTCCTCTTAATTCGCAGTATAGGACATATATATATATATATATAGTAAATTTTTCAAAGTTACCCCTATAATTATATACTTTTTTCAAAACGCAAAAACACAATGACACCAACAGAAACTCAAGAAATGCAATCTTTTGGCCATACTAAAACCTCCGATGCATTTAATGGTGGTAGCCCAGACGATAGCTATTCTAAGCCCGATCAAGGTGTTGCCTTAAATTTTAATAAGCCACACAAACGAACTGACCGTCCACTTACCCCGTTGACAGCAGCCTTCAATTTTGTTGTACTGATGGTTGGTACAAGTATGGCTGCCACTCCCGCTGCCTTCAGTCAAACAACACCTATTATGGGCGTACTTTTAGAAATCTTCTTGGGTATTTTATTTTGGTTCGCTGCTGTATGTACATTTAATGCCGCCTCTTGCCTCGAATCAACTTCCTACATTGACACTGGAAAGAAAGCCTTTAAAAATATGAAATATGGAAATGCCTTCTCACATGTCATTATTTCTTTTCCTTTACTTATTCTCCTTATTGGTGCCTTGGGAGCATACATTATCATGGGTATGGTATTTCCTGATCTTAACACTTAATTTGAACTTATGTAATCTATATATACTTGAAATGTTTTTATGTTTTCTATGTCTACATAATATATATAGTTTGTTTAATATGTTCCTAAATAAAAGAAATATGCGCAAGTATCTTCTTTCTGACGTGTTTATTTGTATAATTTTATTTGCAGCCGCTCAATCATTTGAGTTTTACCTAGGAATGGATGAAAATCTCACTCGTGGTATTTTAACAGTTGTTATTGTTGTACTTGGGACCATTAAAAGTTTTGACAACACCAAATTTATTTCCTACCCTGCCTTTTTTACATTTTTGGTAATTGTCGTATTTATCTTGGTTACAACATTCCAATTTTATGGTGTTATCGACCACCAAGAGCTGAAACCCTTCAATTTCAGTCAGTTTGCACAAGGTGTACCTATCCTTGCCCTGGGTCTTAATGGACACATGGGTCTACCAGGTATGTCTGCAGAAATGAAGCAAGAAAGGCATAAAGAAGTTGCTTGGTATTTATTCGCTGGTCAAATGATTGTCGTTGCCTTTAACTGTACTGTCGGTTATTTTCCAGCAGTTATGTTTGGCTCAGATGTGCAAGGAAATGTTATGGAACAACTCAATGAAACATATGAACAATATTATGGCACAATTTCACCTATTTTACTAGCGGGAAATATTATGCTTAGTATTGTCATTATCATACAAGCTCCCCTTTTGGTCCTCCCCCTCAAGGAAATTTTTCTAGACACTAATGGATACACTGTCAGAGAACGCTCATATCTCGTAAATGCAATTGCTTCCTTTGTTATCTGTGTGTTAGCTGGTTGCATTGCCATTTTTATCCCTGATCTTAACAATGCTTTAAACACTATTGCTACCCTAGGTAGTTTAATTATCACAGGTCCAGCTGCTGGTGCACTCTCGTTGATGTCTGAGAAAACAACATTTGCAAAGTGGAGGGCATGGTTAATTAGTATATTCGGTTGTATCTTCTTTGTGGCTAACATCTACACAATATATATGCAATACTGGGGTTAGATAGTTACACAGATAAACGCTTATGATTTATTCCAAAAGTTTTTAAAGCTCAAAATGTTCGCACGCATATATATACACATATATCTTTTTGTTTATTCTTTACAATATTGTTATTTTAAAATATTTTTTTATGCTACACGTGCTAACAAACGTGATAAAATTTCTTTTTGTAATTACTTTTTGTTTATACACGAATTTTCTTTTTTTAATAATTATTTGCTTTTTTAGTACAAGCCCTCATACATAATAACACTGTTAAATCTATTTTAAACTTGAAGTATTATTTATATTCATTATTTTTACAATACATAATTTTAACACTTACATCTTAATTTAATTTTTAAAGCTATTTTGAAAATTGTTTCAATTATGTGTATAGGGTAATGCTGACGATTTAGTTCATTTCGATAATTTTTGAGTTTTGCTTAAACCCAGAGCTTATATTTTACATATTTTAAAACTACATATTTTAACTTTTTTTCTTACAACTACAATACCAACTTAACCTTTGTGTAATATAATTATATGAATACTAAAGTAATTTTAATCATGTACATATACTTATACATGTGAACTAAGATATACATTACACATATATATACACACACATGTAGCACATACGCACATATCTAAGATATACACATAATTGACAACTTAATACATGTAACACAATTTCTATTACTATTCTCTGAGAATGTTTTATACATGTATATATTTCAATGTGTAAAATTTATAGAAACAAAAAACTTAGCACACACACATATGATTATCGTTGTGTAAATAAAATTTAACTAAAGCGTACATAAGAGTTAATTTAAAAAAGTGTGTTTGTAAATTTTGAAAAGAATTTGTTTTATAAAAAAAAATAAAATGTAGAGCAATTATTGAGTTGTTTGTTTTAGTTTGTGATTGGTAGTTTTGTGTATAATTTGTAATTTTTATTGTTATTGACGGGTGTGTAATTTCTAGTATGTGAATGTGATTTAAAGGTCTATTGTAATATCTAGTAAGTGTGTGATATAAAACTGTGTATGCAGTTGTTAGTATGTGTGCACCATTTCTAGTACGAGTATGAAAATCAAGAATAGTGGATAATTCAAATATCTCTACTTATTTCTTGTGTGTTATTTTTAGATGTGTTTAATCAATTAGTATGTTTTTGAAAATTAGATATGTGTGAAAGAGTAAGTTTATGTGTGTGAGGTTGATTCAAGTTATGTAAACAAATTACTTAACAAGTAAAATTACAATAAAGCAAAAATAAATTTTCGTTGCATCTTGTGTGTAAATATTTCATACTTTGTGCATAAATTACGACAAAAAAAAAAGTGTGTATAAAATTTACTAATCAAAGACATTTATAATATGTGTTTTAATTTTTATACTTTTTAAAATTTAAACAGTGTATGTTCTGCGCTCTATTATTTTATCTCGGATGTGCAAACAAAGGGTTGCAAAGTAAAGTTCTAATTATGTTTCAATGAGCGTAATGTATAATATGTCTAAATGCATGTGTGTGTAAAATTATAAATTCATGAGACGTATCTAGAATCTAAGAGTATAAAATTATGTGTAGTAAAATTATAAATGTTAGTAGAGTAAGATTGTCAATAAGTAAGCTTCATGGAAGCGAAATACTTTTGTGTAATAGTGCGTGTGTGTAATATAAACAACTATAGGTAAGTGATTGCGTTTGTGTGTGTGAATAACACTTGTTGTGTTAGGTATTAGTGAATAAATAATAAATTTCACATTATTATGTGTGTGTCTATACTTTGTATAGTGTAAGGTAATATATTTATTATTTGGTGAACACATGTAATACCTTATAATTGAAGTATTATCTATATCAGAGTGTACAATTTATGTATATGTGTGTATATACATATTCTTGATAAAATTACAAATATATATTTGTTTGTGTGTACATCTACATGTGCATAATAAATCATAATCAAATTTTGGTAATGTAATATGCATGTGTATATATTAATATTAAAATGATAAACAGGAATATTTATGTGTGTGTATGCGTACATGTTCTTAAAATATTAAATATATGTGTATATATATCTACATATTCAAAATAACATTTTTGTTAGTCATATATATGTGTGCATGTATTTACATTTTTATAACAAAGTTTTATAAGCATATATATGCGTTATATACATATTCTTAAAATATTAAACATGTGTGTGGGCGTATATCTACATATTCATAATAAATCATAACATTTTGTAAACGTACTATGTATGTGTGTGTGTGCTTAGTCTTGATGAAATATCAAATAAATAGATAAAAGTGTGTGTGTACATAAATTCAGTAATATAGTAAATAAATATATATATATATATAAATATGTATATGTACATATTCTTAATAAAATAGTAAACAAATGTATACAGAAAAATTTGTGTGTGCACACAATCTTAATGAAATCTTTAACAAATAAATATAGATAAAAGTGTGTGCGCACACATTCTTAAAGAAATAGTTAAAAAATACATAAATAAAAATATGTTTGTGCACATATTTTTAAAAATTAAAGCTAATATAAATATATATATATATATATATATAAATGTGTACAGATGTATTATAGTAAAAAATATAAATAGTTTTATTTGTTTTTAAAATAAGTAAAATTAAAGCAAAAACAAAATTAATATTATTTTAGTTGAAAATTAATTAATAAATAGATCTTTTAAACATCAAATTGTTGTAGAAAAAAGTGAAAATAAAATTATTACAAAATTTTATATAAATACACACAATCACACAAATCAAAATAATAGTTTATCATATAATGAAATTAACTTTATTTACAAAACAGAACAGTGTATATAGTGTGCAATTCTAGTCAAGAAATTTAAGTCAAAAATAGTGAGGTTGAAAATTAGACAATTTTAATTTAAACAAATAAGTTGATATATTTATATAAATTTATATGTGTGAAGGAATACATAAATATATATATATATATATATATATGTAGGTAAGTTTTGAGAAATTAAAAGTAAACCTCGGTATGTGTGAAATCATACTTTGTAGTGTGTGTGTATATATATAATGATATTGGCTTAAGTTGAGTTTGTTGGGTAAACAAAGTAGATGTGTGTGTAATTCTTAAGAAGATATAGAATCATCTTTTTTCATCAAATATTCAAATAATGTGCAAAGATACTCATGTGTTGTGTGTATATTCAAATGACGTGTAAAAATAATCGAATGTGTGTGTGTACGGGTAATCACATACTGAACGGTATGTGTGTGTTTGCGGTCATTCACATAATAAATGCTAAATTTGTCTCTTGCATAATGACATTAAAATTGAAGTGTTTATGTGTTTTAAATAAAAAACTCATCAAGGGTTGTGTTGTGTATAAAAGCATATTATAGTGGTGTGTGTATGTTTGTGTATCGGTGAAATACCTTCATGAAGAGATGTGTTATGTGCGTGTGTGGATATCATGGGTGTGTTGTTATTTAATGTAATTTAGCTTTTGTTGTTGTAGCATTCATTGGATCATTGTGTGTGTAGTTCTCTTGGTTATGTTTGTATCCCATATAATGTGTTGATCTCAAGTTCATTTAAAATATATCAAGGATTGTAAGGTGTGTGTATATGTTTCATAGATCTCAAAAGACTCTATATATACACAAATCATGATATTTACATACACTTTGATATACATATATATATATACCACTTCCCACCTTCTTCCCACAGTCACAGTTATATTATTACCATCTACTATATCATAAAACACTTATAAAACTATCCTTCCTTTCCCCCTCCCACACACATATTCCCCTCCCACACGCATATTCCCCTCCCACACGCATATTCCCCTCCTTCCCCCCCCCCCTTCCCCCCACTTGCACACACAAATTAACTATATTGTTTGACAATGGTGAAAACGTTAACAATGAGTAGTACAATACCACACACAAGTATAAAGTAACCCCGAATCATAGCAGTAATCCCCTTCTCAGTCTTGAGAGATAATATGGCAGGTGTTACACCTGTAATAAGTAGGCTACCTATAGAGGCTACTGTATTGAGTGTTTCAGAGAGATTAGGTAGAAATATAGCGATCAAACCACCCACAATAGTTATACACATTGAACATAAGAGGTTAGCAATGAGTGAGTAATCACTTACAGTATAATTGTTACGATCTAATATGATTTCTTTGAGGGGGAAAATGATAAGGGGTGTTTTCATAACAATTACACACCCCAATATAATTTGTACCACTAACATTATTATAGATGGAGATGAGTATATTGAATAAAAGGTCTGTGATAACTGTTTAACAATATCATCAGATACAGTATAACCATACACCATTGAAGGGAAGAAACCCACCAAACAATTAAACACAATCACTGTAAGTATACCAAAAAATAAGTAATAAATTACCCTCGATTGATTTCGAGGGGTCATCTCTGAAGACATCCCTGGTAAACCCATATGCCCATTTAATCCAATTGCTGTGTGTGTAAAGAGAGAAGGGGAATGTGTGTGTATTGATGTAATGTTTGATATGTGTTGATGTAGTGTTTGATATGTGTTGATGTAGTGTTTGATATGCATTGATGTAGTGTTTGATATGTGTTGATGTAATGTTTGATATGTGTTGATGTAGTGTTTGATATGTATTGGTGTAGTGTTTGATATGTGTTGATGTAGTGTTTGATATGTGTTGATGTAGTGTTTGATATGTGTTGATGTAGTGTTTGATATGTATTGATGTAGTGTTTGATATGTATTGATGTAGTGTTTGATATTTGTGTATGTATTGTTTGATGTGTGGATTAATATATGTGTTGATATATTGTTTGAAAAACGTGTTGATATATTGGGTACGGGGTGGATATAAAGTAATGTATGTGTGGATATATTGATATGTGTATGGATATATATTGTCGCGCGGATATTGTAGGTTATTTTAAGTGGAATAAATTAAGTATGTGTACAAGGTAAGAATAAATAGATATATAGTAAACGTATGTGTGTAAGTGTAATGTTTAATTACCTAATATGGGTATGCCTTGTAAGAAATTTGAGAAAGAAAATGGGATAGGATCGAAATGGATAAAATTTTTAACCTCAAAGGTTACCACCAAAACCATTGCAATAATTGAAACAAACGAGCTGATAATAAATTTTTGTATATATATATATATGCATACATGTTATGCTATTTTATGTTGATATGTGTAATATTATATATATATATGTGTGTGCTATATACTGTATGTTAATAAGTGTGTATATATGTGTATATTTATATATATTTCTCGGTAGCTTTGTTTATTTATGTAAATGTATATGAATAGTTTTAGTCTAGGTGTCTATAACTGAATTTTAGATGTGTATAGGTGTTTTAAAATATACAATAAGATAATGTAGTAATATATATATATATATATACAAATAGTTAGAATGTGTATATATATACACACATATATATATTTATATATTTACCAGAAGGCGAAATATGAGATAAATTTCATCCCATTGAAACTGTTAATTGCCCCCAAAAATATGACAATTATACAGAAGAATGTCTTGATTAGATATAAGGGTAAATTGACGTATATACTCATAATATTTGATGCTGTGTGATAAATAAAAACACATAAATATGTAGCTTTTACACATATTTTTAAGTGTGTATGCTTACAAATAACAATATAACTGGCTAGACTCCCCAGTAGGACAGCAATTAAAGGGAAAGTGATAAGTAAGTGATTCAAAAACTGTTGAAAAAACAAGTATAACATATCAAAATTGGATAACATCTATTATGTAACATATATATATATATATATATATATGTTACATAATCAAACACACTCTATAACATAAAAAAATTGTCCAAAAAAATAATAACCAAAACTAAGCACATATATTATACATAATTATACGCACATACACACATACATACAAACACACATACATACACACATACATACACACATACATACATACACACACACATGCATACACACACACATACATACACACATACATACAAACACACATACATACAAACACACATACATACAAACACACATATATACAAACACACATACAAACACACATACATACACACATACATACACACATACATACACACATACATACATACACACATACATACACACACACATACATACACACACACATACATACATACATACATACACACACACATGCATACACGCACACATACATACACACACACATACAAACACACATACATACAAACACACATACATACAAACACACATACATACAAACACACATACAAACACACATACATACAAACACACATACATACACACATACATACACACATACATACATACACACATACATACAAACACACATACATAAATACACACACGCACACACACACACACACACACACACACATACAAACACACATACAAACACATACACACACACATTCAAACACATACACACATGCACACACACACACACACCTTGTCAAATATAGTATCTTTAAATAATTTATTTCCCAAATCAGAGAATGAGGAGGCATTAATAGCGCAAGAAGAATTAAAAATACAAATGGCTGATATCCAAGAAATAAATCCCAAAACAAATTGCATAGCTACTCCCATATAAGGTGTAGTAAGGCTGTTTGTGTGTGTAGAACAAAATAGTGTGATGTGCGTGTGTGTGTAAAATGAGATTGGGGAATGTGTGTGTGTGTGTAAAACGAGATAGGGTGATGTGTGTGTGTGTGCAAAACGAGATAGGATGATGTGTGTAAAATAAGATTGGGGAATGTGTGTGTGTGTGTGTAAAACAAAATAGACTATGTGTGTGGGAGTGTGTAGAATAGGATATGGTGGTGTATATGATATGTGTGTGATGTCTATGTGTTGTGTACAATGTGTATGATGTATGTGTGCATATACTGTGTATGATATGTTTGTGTATATGCTGTGTATGATGTGTGTGTGTAAATGCTGTGGGTGATGTGTGTGTGTATATGCTGTGTATGATATGTGTGTGATTGATGGATTACCTGAATGCATGGGGAGCAGCAACCATAGACGTACCAACCATCAAAATTATAAGGTTAAAACAGGCAGCGAAAGGTGTAAGTTTGAGGGAGCTATCTTCATAAATGGGTGTACCCATTTCAATAATGTGTGTAGAATCTTCTTTGTTTGTTTCAATTGCATTTCTGGGTCGAAATGATATAAAGGCAAAGAGCCTTCTTAAAGCCATAGCCATTGTGTGTAAGATTGTGTGTTGATCTGTAGAATATTTTTGTATGTGTATGTGTGTGTTTGTGTATACAGACCTATTCGTCTGTATATGATATATAGGTTATATATAATCTATTCAAGTGTGTGTTATGTGTTTGTATAGTATTTGGGGGTATGAAGTATGTATAGTAATAGGGTGTTTGATGTGTGTGAGTGGGTAGATTGTGGTGAGAGAGGGTATTGAATGTAATGAGTGTGTTAATTAGGGTGTACTGGTGTTGTGTACGTGTTGTGTATTATATTATGTGTTGCGTGTAATGTATGTATGTGGTGACTGTGAATAATATGTTTTATGGACTGTCTTTGTGTGTGATGTTAGTGAATAATAATATATTTTGTGTATAATTTGTAGTGTGTTGCATGTAATATGTTGTGTATGTATGGTATGTGCGTGCTATTTTTTATACCTGTACGATGTAGTTAGGGTATTTATGTATGTATATATACCTGGTTATATAATAATAGCTGATGTATATCAATTGTTTGAAGCAGTCAAATGTGTTAGTATGTGTGTATGAGAAAATATGGCCATGGATTGCGTATTAAAAAGGCAAAAGATGTGTGTTTTTCAGTAATTAGTACAAAGTGGTTGATATTTTAATTAGACAATTATATATAAAGTAGACTTGAGTGGTACAATTATATATATATATATACATGTGTTTGTGTGCATGTATGTGTGTGAGTGTGCAGAAGGAGGCTATAGATGTACAAACTCTTCTATAGTATTAATATGATATATATATATATATATATATATCAGAATATACACTTAAAAGCTTATAAAATGTGTGGATGTAAAAATAATTGTGTATACAAAATTAAAATTACAAGGATAAATTATGAAAAACAAAAATGTTTGTTCAAATTAATTTTATATATAATTTGTTATTAAATTATATCTTAAACTATTTGAAGTTTTGACTATTAAAATACTCAAATTATTGTTAATTTACTAGTCAAATTTTAGTTAAAATTATAGTCAAATTTAGAAGGTGAGCTCATATTATATTTTTATCAACTTTTAACAAACTTCTAATTAAATTATAAATTAAAATCCAATCAAATTGTATTTAAATCTATACCAAACTTTACAGACAAACTTCTAATCAAATTACTGATAAAACAGAGCTAAATTGTGCTTAAATTTATATCAAATTCATATCAAATATATATCAAATATAAAACAAAGCTTTAATAAATTTATATCATATTTAGCAGAAAAGATTCAAACCAAATTGTAGTTGTATTGTAATCAAATTGTAGCCAGGTTTAACCCCGATTTAAAAGACAAATTTGAGTTAAATTTATATCAAATTTGAGTCAAACAAATGTCGAGTTTAACTCATATAGGAGTCAAATTATAGTCAAACATATCTCAAATTTATATCAAATTTTTGTCAAACTGCTTTAAAATTGTAGTCAAACTTACAAGGCAAATAATAATCAGATTAAAGTCAAATTATAATCAAATTACAGTCAAATTTAGAATGCAAATTCGATTCTAATTTATAACAAATTGGTTTCAAATTATAGATAAAGTTTAACTTAAAATTAAATTACAGTCAAATGTGTAACAAATTTATGGTCAAATAGTTGTTTAAGGCTGAGATCATTTTTTGAGAATTAAGAGGTTAAAACTATTTGAAGATTCTATATAAATTTCTACATAATTTTAGCAAATAAATTTAAGCCCTTTCAAAAAAGGTTTTGTTTTGTTTCAAAAGTGTTTATTTGTATATAAATTGGCAAAGATGGCTAAACTTTGGAATATAGAAATGTGACAATAAAATATATAGATCATTTTAAGAGTATTGTCATTATTATATATTTCAAACATCTAAGTGACCAATTATGCACACACACATATACATGTTTGGGTGCACATACCATCTCACATATGCTCTCGAATTGATTATAAACGTACACATGCATGTGCTACTACAAACACGTCAACACGTCTTAAACACCCATAGTTGAACACGTGGAGATATTCACACACTCTAAGCACATATGAAATCTCCCGAGTCTAAAAAAAAAATAATATGCTAAATTTCTATGCAAAATTATAGTGAATGTGCTTGTAAAACCATAATACAGGTGTGTGTAAAATTGTGTTATGAGTGTTTAAAACGTATTAGTAGTAAAAGTGTGTGTAAAAATCATATCCAAGATTTGATGACATTTTGTGCTAGTCAAATAATTATACACAGAATTCAACTATCATACATAGAGGTACAAATAATTCTTATGTCTAAATAAACAAGCATAATTTAAGTAAATGTGTGTACACTATTTAATTATACATACACACAATCATAGGTATCTAACTATATATATATATATATATATATATATATGTATTAGCACATCATACATACATAGTTATGAGTTAAGACACATCCTACACTCAAGATAGCACTACCAAACACCTTACCTTACATAACACATTCAAATTGTACCAACATTGAATACCCACGGCGCACACGCACCTATACCAAAGGCACAACGAGTATATAGCTCACACTTCGTATACATGAAACGCAAACCCATTTATAAAACATATGCCCAATTTATATCCTACATACTCCATAGATACCACATATACCCTATATGTATATAACACAGATAAAATATGTCACAAACAAACATCTGCTCACTCTTTGAGGAATACTTATATATGTATATGTTTCTTTTAGAAGCTCAATATATTCACTTGAACCCTGTATTAACACAATTTCTACCTAATCAGATTGTATTTATTATAAATTAATTTTCTAGTTAACTAATATATATATATAATCTTAATACACCCCACACATAGCCTACATTTACCTCATAAGCACCAAATGCATACTCTACATGCGTCCCACATACACACTACATCACATGTAAATCGCAGATAAAGCACATATGCCTGTACCATACACATGCACCACAAACACAGCACATCAAACTGCACATACATAACATACATAGTACATACACAAGATTAAAAGTAGGAAAACTATATATTTTCATATATACACACCAAGTAGATACCAAGTAGACACCAAATAGACACGAAATAAACAACAAATAAACTCTCAATACGCACCACTTATACCATATATAACTACACATACACCACCCACACAATCCATACACACAACACACACAATCCATACACACAACACACACAATCCATACACACAACACACACATTCAAATTGCGACAGGAAATTTATATTTATTTAAAAGCTCTAGTTAGATATATATATACGTGCACACACACACTTATCCATATTATATACTTTCATTGCTATAAGAAAGCGAATAGTTTATTTTTTTTTTCAAAATTGATGCAAGAATAATTTCAATTTTTTTTTTCACACTCATTTTATAATACAAAAAAAGAATAAAAAAGCCAAACTTAACTTTTATGTGTTAAATTCAATCTTATACGATTAAACCCCACCTACACTTGTTTATTTTGCAAACTTATATTTAAGATATATATGTAAATGTGAATTATATTTGTAAAATGCTCAAATTTACATCTTAAATGGTGCAAATAAAAATCTCGAGTTAACAGAATATCCAATGATTTATTTACCTCCTACTAATGTATAATTTCTACCACTCACTAAATTATCTTGATCGCGAAGCATTACACACAGATATTTTTCTTACTAATCTATTTAGACAAAATTTTAGATTTTGTATGTAAATCCAACAAAAAGAAAAGGCTTTAACTATAGACACTATAATTAAAACATTAATAACGTGAAAAGTGCTGTATACAATTAAATTATTTAACCACTTCATTTTCTATTAAACTTTTTTTAAACAACTATGGAAATAAATTTGAATTGAATGTGTACAAAATCACTTTAAGCAAGATTTTCATTCTTAATAATTTATATATTAAATATAATTAATTTATATATTAAATATAATGAGATTACCTTTTTAAGATTACTAAATAACATATTATTTATTTTGTGCAAAACAACTATTACAATAAGGTTATGAAAAAATATTATGATAAATAATACATTACATTAACTGATTAAAAGTATAAGTACCTTTATAAATAATATCTTCTTTAAAAATATTATTATAAATTTAGTTACCGCAAAAACACACATATAAGAATACATATATACACACACACATACACACAAATATTCACACATATATATACATGCATAAACATACATATATACATACATAAACGCACACATATAAATAGATAAACACACACATATACATACATAAACATACACATATACACGATAAACACGCACATATACTCGCAACCATTCTCATACATGTTTACATACATAAACCTAATTATATGATTAAATCGATATAACTATGTATGATATTTATATGTAATTATGCTTACTTAATTGTTAAAAAGTAATTTGCACTTATAATAACGCACTTTGATAAAATATTATAAGTTAGAATATATATATTTAAATTGACAACATAGATTTAATTTCTATACATCTGAAATTATATATTTTCACATATAGATAATATTCAGTAAGTCATATTTATTATGCACGTCCCTGTATTTTAAATAATATTCAAGTTTATATATACGTACATTATCTAAACAGATATATATATGAAAACATTGAATATTAGATAAAGCACAAAGAGACAAATACCTACAGATTATACACAAAATTGATTATTATATAAATAACACACATTTTGTATATTTGACAATTTATTTTTAAACAAAAACTAATTTGTAAATAAATTACAAAACAATGACACAAAAAACCTTTTGATCGTTTATGTGTATTTTTCAAGCTATAATTAAATGAGGAATTTATATAAAGATCCTCCTGAATAAAATAAAGATTTAATAAACTTTCATGTGAAATTTATCCAACTTTACATTTAAATTATAAATTGTGTGTTTTGAATTATAGGTTATTCTATCTAAATTGATTAAGAAAGTGAGTTATATATATAACAAATAAATAAGTCAATATTTATAAGTATATAAAATTTATAGTTGCAAAAATAATAAAGCAACTACCTTTTAGCCAAATTATACACATAAATTTTATTTTATCAAATGTAAAAGTTACATAATATATTCATTTGTTATATAGAAAAACTCGTTAGATATACCTTGGTAACACACATCAAATTACTACAAGGTAATTACTGTTTTGTGTGTGTTTGTAGGTTTAGTTGTTACAAATTAAAAATTTTGTCTTATTTATTCGTTTTATAGTTATTGGAAGTACATATATTTTATATTTTGCGTATGTGTGTGTAGGCATTGAGCCTAATTATATTTTGTGTGTGTGTAAAAAAGCAACTTAAATATATTTATGTACTGGATGTATTTCTAAATATGCTATATATAAATTTATGTATTCAAATTCATAAAAAAAATAAATTATTTAAGGGTATTATAATGTATTAGAATTGTATCTAAATCCCAAAAAAAAAACAGAACTGAAATATACAAACTTTACCTAACATATCACACATACTAACCCAATATGCACCCACAAAATCCATAATAACCCAAAATCCACCCACACAACACACATCAACCCAAAATGCATATACCTGCCCAAAATACACCCACATAGTATGCTCCCCTTCTCCGCCACTCTCACTCAGATACACCACTGACACACACAATGGCAACAGTAGTACAATATTCACCTACAAAAGTAGCAACAGAATCAAGTAGCACAACTTCATATGAACATGAACAGATGATTAATCTACCAAAATCATACGATGAAAAACGTCGTGTACTTAAGCCCTATTCTGGCGCATTTAATTTTATGGTATTTGCAACGGGTACAGCACTTGTCGCTACACCCTATTCATTTAGTTTAACAACACCATATTGGGGTGTGGCTATTGAATTTTTCCTTGTATTCTTTGGTTTTTGTTCCGTAATGTGTATATTTAATGCTACAGCTATTACGGGAGCTACTTCTTTTACTGACTTAGGTAGGAAAGTATTTGGTACAGATTTGCTAGGTCAGATTCTTACATTTGTCTTAGTTACTGTACCTGTTGTAGCGGCACTTGTAGGAGCTCTAACTGCTTACATATTAATTTCCGCAACAATTGTAGTTATCTACACACCTATTCCACTTGATACATTTAAGATAATATTCACAGCTATAGTAGCATTATGCGGACTTATAAAGTCATTCCAACAATCTAGATATATTTCATATGTCGGTTTTGTTATGTTTGTAGCAGTAGCTGTTATCAATTGTGTAGTATCTATAACACTCTTTGATCAATTTGACATACCACTTAGAGATTTCAACTTTACACATCTAATACAAGCTATACCCGTTATGTCTATGGGATTCTATGCACATATGCCTGTACCGGGTATTGCCTCTGAAATGTCTCCAAAGAGTCAGAGACAATTCCCCTATTATTTCTTAGCCGGACTTATCTCTATTGCATGTATTAATAGTGTAGCGGGTTTAGCCCCTAGCTTACTATTTGGTTATCAAGTTGGTAGTGATAGTTTAGAAATGGTTGCTATCGTGTGGCATAACATGTATGGATACTTTAACACAGCTATTTTAATTGCACAATTGCTCCTTGCTACCATTTTAATTATTCAATCTCCACTTTTCCTAATTCCCGCAAAGTAAAAATAAAAAATGGGGGTGGGTGGGGGGGGGAGTTGCCCACATTTGAATTTTGGGGGTGTGTGGGTGCACAAACTTTTCGGAGTGGGAGATGATGCTGTGATAATGAAATTGAGAATTGGGGAAAAATATCTGAACACTGTAGCGTACACATTATTAGAGTAGAAATATATACAAAACATCCCATACATTATTCACGTTTATTTGTAAATGTTGTATTGTATGTGTATAGGGAATTTATATTAGATAGGAATGGTAAGACCGTGCAGGATCGATCCTTACTTACCAATTTCTTGACCGCTGCTATCTTTGCCTTTGTTTCTGGATTTATTGGTGTGTACTACAAATAAATAACATTTATAACTCACATAATTATTAGTACACATTATTATACACACAAAATCACATATTATTATACACTATACACACACAAAAAACAAACATATATATACACAGACATCACATAATTACACACACAAAACACATAATTATACACATTTTTGTAGCGATTATCATACCAAATATTACTAACTCACTCAACACATTTACAACTGTGGCTGGCTTTATCCTTGGAGGCCCCACAGCTGCTTATATGTCTTGGAAGGTATATTATATACACACATACACATACCACACATTTTAAATATACACATTTTACCCATGAATTATTACACATTCATACATGCACATTAGTTGATATCCTCGCAATATATATCAGATATAGTTAGGTCACACTCTTATAACGCCAAATTTAAAACGTGTGTATATATTAATTTAAAATGTGTGTATATATTAATTTAAAATGTGTGTATATATTAATTTAAAATGTGTGTATATATTAATTTAAAATGTGTGTATATATTATTTAAAATGTGTGTATATATTAATTTAAAATGTGTGTATATATTAATTTAAAATGTGTGTATATATTATTTAAAATGTGTGTGTGTAGACGGAAAAGACAACCTTTGCAAGATTCAGGGCAATTATATCCCTTATATCTGGTTTAGCTTTCTTAGGCTTTAACTCATATACAATTTGGTACACATATAATGTACCTGAAGAAGAGCAATATCCAAGAACATCATCTTAAATGTGTGTGTGGGTATATATAAATTTTAAATAATTTTTTTAATTAAAAAAGTAAACTTGTTAAAAAATATTTGACTATAAATTAATTTTTTTATTATAAGCGTGTAATACACAATAATTAGTAATCTATAATCTTTAATAATTCGACAAAATTAATATTTTATGTTTTCTCCTTTTTTATTTGTAATATATATTATTATTATCTCATACACACACATAGTACTAATAAGTATTTTCTCATACACATACATAACATAGTATCCAATAGTTATCATTCTTTTACATATATAAATATATTTCATTTGTTTATTATATTTAACTATATTTTTTTTGGTTTATGAAATTAGATGTATAAAAAACTTGTGAATTTATATGTACATTTCTATTATAAACAGACCATATTTTCTTTTGTGAATTAATAATAATTTTTTTTTTTGATAATTGTGTGTATATATGTGTGTGTATGTGTGTATGTATGTGTGTGTGTGTATGTATGTGTGTGTGTGTATGTATGTGTGTGTGTGTATGTATGTGTGTGTGTTTGTCTGTGTGTGTGTGTGTTTATGTGTGTGTGTGTGTGTGTGTGTTTATGTGTGTGTGTTTATGTTTGTGTGTGTGTGTGTGTGTGTGTGTGTGTGTTTATGTTTGTGTGTTTATGTTTGTGTGTTTGTCTGTGTGTGTGTTTGAGGGCGGGGAGGTGGGATAGCCAAATGTAACCATTCGGATTATAGGAGAGATATTACGTGTGTTGAAATTATCTAATACATCATATAATCTCACACACATTATTTCAGGACTATATGTATGTATAATTATATATATGTATGTGTGTGTGTGTTGTGTATAATCTCCATTTGAATCGTGTGTATAGTATATATATTTATGTATATATTAATTTAATTTACTTCTCTCTCGCACAAACTTTGTATCTAAACATGTGGGTGTGAGTGTGTGTAATCAAAATAATATATATAACTGTGTGTATTATTTATTAAAACAATATATATGTGTGTGTATCACAATACAAGATTATACTTGTTAAATTTATTTTCATATATAAGTGTGTTGTTATACAAATAAAAAATAATATGTTTTACCTGTTAAATCTATACAATTATTTTACTAAGAATTAAAACTATATTTACCAATGTTATAAAATATGTGTGTGTGTCAGTATAATATACATAACATAATATCTATATACTATATTATTACTTTATAATATATACATACACACACATATTTATATAAATAAAAATTATATATAGATTATCATTACATAAATAGCCTCTTTAAATTCATCACAAAATTACACACATATATAATTAAATAAAGGGGGAAAAATGTGTAAAAAATTATCTTGTAAAGGCCTGTGTTATTGTTAGGTAATCTTACTGTTACACACGCCTTTATTATATTAATTATAAAATTATACATATAATTACACACAGAAAATATGTGCAAATTTGGGGTAGATTTGATTGCCTTTCGATGTGTGTGTACCAACTGTGTGTGTATAGATGGTGATTCACTTTTCTATCATATATAAGGTGTGTACAAAATTGGAGATTATTTTATATGTGTAATATGTGTATGTGAAGTGTGTATGTGATGTGTGTGTGTGATGTGTGTGTGTGATGTGTATAGATTATTTGTTTTGTGTGCGTATATGTGTCTATACAATGATTCATTTAAATCATCATATATATAATATATTTTTATGTGTGTGAATATATATAAAGTGATTGTGTGTGCATTTATATATATATTAATGTGTGTGTGCATTTATATATATATTGATGTGTGTTTGCATTTATATATATATTGGTGTGTGTGTGCATTTACATATAAAGTGATTGTGTGTGCATTTATATATATATTGATGTGTGTGTGCATTTATATATATAAAATATGTGTGTGTGTATATATATAAAATATGTGTGTATATATATATATATATATATTATTCAAGTTTGGTTTTATATGTGTAAAAAAAAATATAACTAACCTTATTAGATAATTTTTCGAATTCTTTATAAATTGAGTTACGGAAAAAGCCTAATAAAATTAATTACAAAAATTAGATATATACACACAATAAATGTGAAGTTATTAAGCCCATATAAAATATGTGTGTGTAAAATATATAGAGATTTATATGTGTAGTCATCCCCTGACTAAATAATGTGTGTAAATTTAAACATTCATTGTATTTGGTTATATATGTCTGTGTATATATTGTGTATGTAAAATCATGTAGGTGAATGCGTGTTAAAACAATGTGTGTAAATAGAATTTGTCTAAAACAAAGTGTGTGTATATAAATAAATGTGTATCAAAAAAATGTGTGTATATATAAATAAATGTGTACATAAATCAAAATAAAGTGTGTGCAAATAAAAAAATGTGTGTACTTACTTGTGTCTAGGGAGAAAGTCCGTTTATCTCCAAAAATAAAAAAAATAATAAAATTTGGTTTTGAATGGTGTGTGTATTCACCAATGTGTATAGACCGATTTAATAGGGGATCCATTTCACACACATTTTCCCACACATATTCACCATTGGGCTTACATAACACACATTTAAAATCAAAATTTAATGTGTGTTTATCTAAAACCAAAACATCGCTCACCCAATTCATTTTCATCATCTTACCATTAAACTGTGTGTGATCTAAAGTGTACACATTTGGGCTAATAATTGAATTTTTTGACACACACATATGTGAATCATTTCTATACACATTTTTTGTGTTCTGATTTATGTTATACACACGTCTAGAATGCTTTACATTACACATATTGATATCATTTTCACCCACACTCGCTTTATCCTCACACACATTTGAGTTACGTTCACACACACTTGGATTAAAGTTGCACACATTAATATCATTTTCACACACAAAACCCTCATCCACACATTTTAACACATTGGGGTGATCCTTATGTTGTTGGGCCTCAAACACTCTAATAGTAGAAAGATTGTTGAGTAGACATCCAAAGTGTGTGTGTGTGTGTGATGTTGGTGTATCTGTGTGTGTATGTGTGTGTGTGTGTGATGTTGGTGTATCTGTGTTTGTATGTGTGTAAGTGTGTGATGTTGGTGTATCTGTGTGTGTATGTGTGTGTGATGTTGGTGTATCTGTGTGTGTATGTGTGTGTGTGTGTGATGTTGGTGTATCTGTGTGTGTATGTGTGTGTGTGTGTGATGTTGGTGTATCTGTGTTTGTATGTGTGTGTGTGTGTGATGTTGGTGTATCTGTGTGTGTATGTGTGTGTGTGTGTGTATCAGTGTGTGTGTGTGATGTTGATGTATCGGTGTGTATATCTGTGTGTGTGTGTGTGTTTGTTGTTATTAATTTCTCCCCCAAATTTTCATCAGTGTGTGGCCCCAAATTATTCAACAACAACGGCAGGGCCTTCCGGGGGTCCCATTTTCCCAGCGACGGCAAATTCCCGCAAATTTTGGGGGACAAATTTTGGCCGTAAATGGGCCGTTCAAAATATACTACAAATGTTATTAAACTCATTTTACACACACACACACACACACACACACACTGATGTGGAGTGATAGGGGGGCGTGGGAGAAGAACTGTTTTGGTATGTGTGTATTTTTTTTGGATGTGTGTGTGTAGTTGTGATGTGTGTGTGTGTGGAGTTGTGATGTGTGTGTGTGTGGAGTTGTGATGTGTGTGTGTGTGGAGTTGTGATGTGTGTGTGTGTGTAGTTGTGATGTATGTGTGTGTGTAGTTGTGATGTATGTGTGTGTGTAGTTGTGATGTATGTGTGTGTGTAGTTGTGATGTGTGTGTGTGTGTAGTTGTGATGTATGTGTGTGTGTAGTTGTGGTGTATGTGTGTGTGTAGTTGTGATATGTGTGTGTATGTAGTTGTGATGTGTGTTTGTAGTTGTGATGTGTGTGTATGTAGTTGTGATGTGTGTGTATCTAGTTGTGATGTGTGCGTGTGTAGTTGTGATATGTATGTGTGTGTATATAGTTGTGATATGTGTGTGTGTGTATATAGTTGTGATATGTATGTGTGTGTATATAGTTTTGATATGTGTGTGTGTATATAATTTTGATATGTGTGTATATGTATATAGTTTTGATGTCTAAGTGTGTGTCTAGTTTGGTTGTATGTGTAATTTATTTTTGTTGTCGTCTGTGTGTATGTGTGTGTTATGGTTAGTGCATGAAAGGTGCGCTTTTACTATTGGTTTGTAGTGAGTTACAATTATATAAATATACATATATATATATATACGTATATATGTGTGTTTATATATATATGTGTGTATATATATGTATATATGTGTGTGTATGGACTTATTTTTATGTGAAAATGTGTATGTATTGAGTTTTATGTGAAATAGTGTGTGTATTTGTAGGAGAATGTAATGAACTACAGTTGATTTTTATTTGTGTGTATAAACTTTTGAAATAAAAATTAAATAACAAATCATTGACCTTGTTTTTACTAATTTTTGAAGTCTAAAATTATTTAATTTACACACATTACTCAAAAATAATACTTTTATAAATTAGAATTAAATGTGTGTGTGTATATGTGTGTGTATGTGTATGTATGTATGTGTGTGTGAGTGTGTGTATGTGTGTGTTTGATTGTTGTGTGTGTATATGTAGGCGTTTGTGTGAGTGTATGTGTGTTTTTGATTGTTGTGTGTGTATATGTAGGTGTTTGTGTGTGTGTATATATATATATAAATATATATATATATATATGTGTGTGCTTATTTGTATGTCGAATGTACTTTTGTTTATTTTGTGTGTATGTGTGTGTGTATGTTTAGCTTGCTCTAGTTGTATTTACCATGTGTATGAAATGTGTGTGTACAGGTGTGAATGATTGTATGGGAGTGTATACTGTTGTTGTGTGTGTGAGTATGTTAGTTTATGTGAGTATAGGTAACTAACTGTGTATTTATGGTGTTATTAGGTTTAGTGTGAACATAGTGTTTGTGTGTACAGCGTGTACATATATGTATAAATAATGTAATTGTGTGTACAGCGTGTATATATATGTATAAATAATGTAATTGTGTGCACATAGTGTTGTGTGTGTATAGGTTATATATCTGCACTATGGGTGTAAATGTGTGGAAAAATTGAAATTTGTAAATATTTTATTATTATGTATATTGTTAAGTTGTGTGTGTAAACTACATATATATATTTTTAATGTGTGTGTGTAAATTGAATTTATATTCAATTATATATATAAGCATCTAGGTTGATATTTTTGATAGTTTTGATGTGTGTAAATTTGGTATAAAATTGAGCATAGGCTTGAATAAAAATTATAAGCTAAAATATATATATGTATATGTGATTGTTTTTATGTATATATGTGTGTGTGTCTGTATGTGTGTGTGTGTGTCTGTATGTGTGTGTGTGTGTCTGTTTATTTATAAATATGTGTATCTAAATTATATAATTGTTTGTGTTTATAAATATGTGTATCTAAAATACATAAGTGTGTATAACTTATACATAAATGTGTGTATCAATCTATATAAGTATATATATGTGTGTACCCTCTATATATTATGTAAATGTGTAGTTATATAATACAAATGTGTGTTTATATATCATATAAATTTGCGTGTGTGTTCAAGTTATATTAGTATATATAAATATATATATATATACTAATGTGTATGTATATATATAAGTATGTGTTTAATAACAAACAACTAGTAATTATATAAAAATTCCAAATTTTAATAAAATTTTAATAAATTTGAATTTTGTTTTTGTATTTTATAAATTTATTAAAAATTTGAATTTTGGACAAATTTAAAAAATCCTACATCTCCCTATAAATTTATTTATATAACTTTTACTTTATAATTTTATACTATTTACACACACACACACATTTTTTTATGCATTAAATCATACAAATTAGTGTTTATAATATATTTACACATTATGTATATTAATTGAATTTTTATTATATTCAATATTTTATAAACTTATAAATACATCTAACATATATACTATTCATTTTGAGCTATTCACATATATATATATATATATATATATATATATATAAACAGCCCAAACACTTTAAGCAATATAAATAAATATATATAAAAACAATTATTGGATATATTATATACACACATATCACTATTCAGTTTATTATAATCGAAATTTTTTAATTATATTATTATACATACACACACAATTAATTGTTGTAATAAATTAAAAATAATTAATTTATTATATATATACACACACACAATAATTACGGAACATAAACCTGTTAATTTAAGTACTAAAAATTTTGTATGTCAAACGAATAAGGTAAGTTAACAAATGAATAAGAAATTAATGTGTATATTTATATATATAAATAATAAACTATGAATATATATATACATCTACATTGTATAAAGTTTATATATATTTATAGTTTATAAATACACATTACTTGAAAATCAAATATATGTATATATACATAATGTGTAACATATATATATACATAATGTGTAATATATATATACATATTTGTTAAAATCAACTAATTTAAGGGAAATAAGGTTATTTTGAACACTTTAAAAAGTTGACAACATACACACTTGTATCTTACACACATATATATAACAACATACAACACACACAATATATTACAGATACATATGTAATACAAATTTTACACACACACATATATCACACACACATATATCACACACAAACATATAGATCACATATTTAATACACACAATCAAACCAAAACATCACCTATAACAAATATAGACATTGCTTATATCAATCAATCACACACACAATTACATATATTCTAAACATTTCCAAAATTTGGTTACACACTTACAATACACACAAAAACACCCATTTGACACACGTTATATGGTACACACATATTACTCACACATCTCACACACATCACACAATTAAACATATTTGAAATACAATCCAAAAACATGGCTACTCACATATTCATTATCAATCCAATACACATAGACATATCACACAAGCCACACACACATGCCACACACACAAACCACACGCATCACACTCACAAGTCACAGACACACACCACATACACACACACACCACACACACACCAAACACACACATCACACACACATCACACACACATATCATACATACCCACCCTCAATCACACACCTTACACATGCTCCCACACCCACCCATCCACCCACCCACCCACACACACACACACACATACACATTTACAAACAAACACACACACACATTTACAAACAAACACACACACACATTTACAAACAAACACACGCACACATTTACAAACAAACACACACACACATTTACAAACAAACATACACACACATTTACAAACAAACACACACACACATTTACAAACAAACACACACACACATCTACAAACACACACACAGTTATACACACACACATATCAACAATGGCTAAAGAATATTCAGTGGGTGATATTTTGGGCTTACCAACACAGGTGTGTAAATTTTAAAAATTTTTTAATTTGAAATTCAAATTTTTTAATATACAGGAAGAGTCTGAGAAATCAAGACAACGGGTAATATATATATATATAATTATATATACATACTTTGAATTACACACACACACACTATATGGCACACACATACACTCTAATATGGTACACACACACATACTCTGACACATACACACAGTGGTACACACACATACACACAGTGGTACAAACACATACACACAGTGGTACACACACATACAACATTATTCAACAGACACACAGTGCTACACTCACATTCCACATGAATATACAAACACACACATTCCACATGAATACACACACACACACACACACACACACACATTCCACATGAATACACACACACACACACATTCCACATGTATACACACACACACACACACACCTACATTCTAATACACACTTTTACACCATAATATACCTACACTTACCAGAACTCAAAACCACACAACCTACGGCAACATTTATACACACAATAACATACACACAATAACATACACACACACACCTAATTTTCCAAAATATACACATTAAGTGTGTGTGTGTAAAACAAATTTAATCAGGAAAAATTAAAAAAGGAAACAGAGAGGTTAAAAAATCAACAAAAAGATATTATTGGTAATGTTTACACACATATTATATATTTATATAATATATATATATACAATACACACACACACACACACCCACCCTACATACACAATATATTTACACACACCACACACACACACAATATATATATACACACTCACCCTCACAACACCCACACAACACTCACCCAATACACACACACAAAACCCACACAACATACCCACACACACAACACACACACACACGCACATATATATATATAACACACACACACAACATACACACACACACACACACACAACACACACACACACACACACACACAACACACACACACAACACACACATACACATATATATATATATATATATATAATTATAGAGGCAGAAATATCTAGTCATGAAATTCCAATAGCAAAAAGTTTGGCGACCGACACGTCAAATTTAACGCACATTAATAAACAACTTAGAAAGGAAATTGATCACTATGAAAATTTATTAAAGGTGTGTGTGTGTGTGTGTGTGTGTGTGTGTGTGTGTGTGT
>JADHZB010000327.1:0-79508 GCA_015657535.1 Nephromyces sp. MM_2019 | reverse complement strand
TGTGTGTGTGTGTGTGTGTGTGTGTGTGTGTGTGTGTGTGTGTAGTGTGTGTGTGTGTAGTGTGTGTGTGTGTGTATGGTGGATATGTGTATCTATATATGTATGTGTGATGATATGTGTATACAAGTGAGTAAAGCTTAACCTCCTCAGCAGTTAAGGCACCTTCAATATCTTGCTTATTAGCAAACACAAGAAGTGTAATCCCTTGAATTTCCTCTTCCTAATACACACATATATAAGTATATATACATAGATGTGTATGCATCTATTTATGTGCGTATGTATGTGTGCGTGTGTGTATGTGTGTGTCTCCCTGTATGTGTATGTGTGTGTCTCTCTGTATGTGTGAGTCTCTCTGTATGTGTTTGTGTGTGTGTATGTATGTGCGTATTTGTGTGTGTATATATTCCTGTTATATGAGGGTGTATATGTTTGTGTATGTGTGTGTGTATATTCCTGTTGTATGTATCTATTTGGGTTTGTATATGTGTGTATGTATATTACTGTTATATGTGTATATGTATATTACTGCTATATGTGTATATGTATATTACTGTTATATGTGTGTATGTATATTACTGTTATATGTGTGTATGTATATTACTGTTATATGTGTATATGTATATTACTGCTATATGTGTATATGTATATTACTGCTATATGTGTGTATGTATATTACTGTCATATGTGTATATGTATATTACTGTTATATGTGTGTATGTATATTACTGTTATATGTGTGTATGTATATTACTGTTATGTCTGTATATATATGTGTGTATGTGTGTGTATATATTTGTGTATGTGTGTGTATGTGTGTGTATATATTTGTGTATGTGTGTGTATATATTTGTGTATGTGTGTGTATGTGTGTGTATATATTTGTGTATGTGTGTGTATGTGTGTGTATATATTTGTGTATGTGTGTGTATATATTTGTGTATGTGTGTGTATGTGTGTGTATATATTTGTGTATGTGTGTGTATATATTTGTGTATGTGTGTGTATATATTTGTGTATGTGTGTGTATATATTTGTGTATGTGTGTGTATGTGTGTGTATATATTTGTGTGTGTGTGTGTGTGTATGTACCGCTAATATGAGGGAAAGTTCATAACGTGAGTCTGCTAAGCGATCAGGGTCAGTACTGTCAACGACATATATTATAGCCCCAGCATTTGCATAGTAACATCTCCAAAATGGCCTACACACATTAAATAATTTCTAATATAAATTTACACTCACATTTGAAGATGTGTGTGTATAGCTAAAATACACTATAAAAAATATTAACTAGATTTATATATACATTTGAGGAACATCTAAGTGTAATACAATTGTCTGTGTGTGTGTGTGTGTGTGTGTGTGTGTGTGTGTGTGTGCAAAAGTAGGTGTCTGCTCTAAATGTGTGAGTGTGTTTGTGTGTGTGCAAAAGTACGTATCTGCTCTAAAAGTATATATATATGTGTGTGTGTGTGTGTATGTGTGTAAATGTGTATGTATGAATGTATGTAAATGTGTGTATGTATACACCTTATATTTTCTTGTCCACCTAAATCCCAAACTTGAAAACGAATATTTTTATAGTCCAAAGTTTCCAAATTAAATCCAATAGCTATTAAATATTGTGTGTAAAAGTATTTGATGTTATGTCTAATATTGTATGTATATATAACATAGTATGCGTGTGTGTGTATCTATGTATGGTTGTATGTCTGCCTTTGCATATGAATTTTGGTGAGTATGTGTGTGTGTCAATGCGTAGGTGGGGTTTGTGTGTATGTAGTGTTATGTGTATATGTGTCATAATATATATGTATGTGTGTGTGTTTCTGAGTGTTTTTATGTTTGTGTTAATGTGTTAATGTGTGTAGAGTGTTATACAAAAATTTAGGCTTACTAGGTTCTGTTTTAACTACTTTATCAAGGTGTAATCGGTCTACAAAATATGTGTGTGTGTATAAACAATTATATATACAATATGTCAATAAATAAAAACATCTATATACATTCAGAAATACATATTTGTATATATTAAGAACATCAAAACAGTAAATATAAATACACACACACTTGTACACAAAGAAATGAAAATGTGTAATTGAAAAATTATAGATACATATTCATAAAAAATCATCATTTACAAAAAAGGGTTAAATAACAATATATATATATATATATATATTGTTATATATATACAAACACACACACATAGATACGTACACACACACACAAATAGATTCACATATACACACACACATATGCACACACACACGCACATGCTCACACACACACACACATACACATACACACACACACACTCACATAATATAGTTGTTTTGCCTGCATTATCCAAACCTAATATTAAGATTCGAGCTTCCTTCTTCCAAAATAAATTAATCAAAATAGAGGAAACAAAATTTCCCATTAGATTGTGTGTAAAATTTATATGTGATGTGTGTGTGTGTGTGTGTGTGTGTGTGTGTGTGTGCTACTTAACACGGGCTATGCGTATGTGTGTGGGTATGTGTGCATGAGCTATATAAAGTGTATTTATTGTGTGTGTATGACTATAGTGTGTTTATAATAATATTTCTGTGTGTGTGTGTTTGTGTGTGTACTATAGTTTAAATTTTCAATCATGAATTGTGTGTAAAATGTCTTCAATGTATATTATCTTCAAAATGTTTGTTTAGGATACACACACACAATTATCTGATTATAAATTAAAATGTGTAATATTATGTTAAGTGTGTGTGTAATATATGTGTGGCGTTTGTGGTGTGTAATATATGTGTGTAGTATGTGAGGTATATTTTGATTATAGAGAGAGATTTTTAAGTGTGTGTGTAAGATATATATAATTAAAGGTATAGTATGAGTGTATTTATGAACAAATTTACACACATGTTAATATGAATAACAATATATGCATATATATATGTTTGTTTTTTACACACTTTGTTTTAATACATATACACATAAGGATATATGCTGGATCACTAAAACACATTGTATGTGTGTATAAGTATACTTTATAAAAATGTGTAAAAATGTCTAGTAATGTTTAAATAGCTTACATTACTTTGGTGTGTAACTTTAGGCTAGACAAACAAATATACACACAATTATTTGTGTGTATATTTGATGGAGATTTGTCAAGTTAATAAAGTGTTTATTCCCAATTAAATTTCATTACACATCTCAAATTTTACACACATGTTAAATTGATGGTTGATTGTGTGTTTTTAGTGTGTATGGGAAGGTAATTTATATTTCTATGTATTTGTGTGTATGTGTTTGTTGGTTTGTTTGTGAAGTGTGTGTATTTATAATGTGTATGGAGGAGGGGGGTGTAGTTTGTGAGATTTCTGTGAGCATGTATATATATATATATATATGTGTGGATGTGTGTATATTTGTGGTTGTATATATGTGTGGGTTGTGTGTGTAGAGTCTGTGTGGTTTGAATATATATATCTATTAATCGATCAATATATTCTCGTTTTTACAAATGCGTTTATGTGTGCAAATTCTTCCAGAGTTTTGTGTGTGTGTGTTAGTGATTTACAGTTTGTGTTAAGTGAGTATTAAACCTTGTGTGTGTAAGTGTGAAGTAAGCCTGGTTATGTAGCATGAAGTGTATATGTGTGTGTGTAAGAGATTGTGGGTGGGTATGGGTGAAGTTATCTGTGTGTAGGTGTGTTGACTTAATTATATTTTAAGGGAGATTTGACTATGTGTATGAGTGTGTGGTTAGAATTTAGCTGTGTGGGTGGGTGGTTTTAAGTATGAATGGGTGTGGGTTCAAATGTATGTGTATGTGTGTATGTGTGTAGTTATAATTTTATGTGTATTAATTGAGTGAAGTGTGTGAGTACTAATAAGGTTGGTTATTGTATATAGTTAAGGGATTTTAAGAGTGTGAGCCTAATTGGAAACGTGTTTTAATCATAGCTATGTGTATATGTATATATGTGTGTTTATGTGTTTGTGTTTGTGTGTGTGTGCGTCTAAGTGAGTAAGTGTGTATGTGTGTGTATGTGTGTATATGTGTATATGTGTATATGTGTTTGTGTATATGTGTTTGTCTGTATATTCATGTGCGTATATATATGTATGTATGTGTGTATCATATATAAAATCAAATATTATTATTTAGAGAAAGTTTGGTTGAAGTAAAGGCTTCGATTTTAGCAATATTAACCGAAATGAGAATATGTGTGAGTTTTAATGAGAGTGCTATTGGAATGTGTATCTCTATATATGTGTGTAATTTTGTATGTGTGTGTGTGTGTGTATGTATGTGTAGATGTATATGGCTGTGTGTTTGTGTATGTATGTATAGGTGGGTGGGTGGGTGGTTGAGTGAGTGTATAGATCTGTTAGCGATTGGGTGGTTGTGTAAATGTGTGTATAAATAAGTGAGTGGTAGTATACATGGTGTGTGTGTGTGTATATTTAAAGTGAATATTGTTTGTTTGCATATGCACATATATGTTACATGTGTATGTAAAATATATATACTTTATTCACATTTACCAATATATATATATATATATATATAATTATATATAATCATATATAAACTTTGCTTGACATGTTTATGTATATAAATCCCTCAAACACAAATATATGTGTATATATGTATTTATAACGATTATACAAAATGTGTATGTAATTTATTATATATATGTACTTCTATGTGTATGTACACATATTGTGTCTATTTTAAACACCGTATATATATTTCAAATATATCTACAGATAATAACAAAATTTCAGTTTTTGTATGACTTTAACTATCTATAGATATTTCTTAATATTGACTTGTGTGTAAATTATATACATAGGATTTAGTATATAAATTATTTATATTTTATATCTACATATAGATATATTATATATATATATATATATATATATATATATGTGTGTGTATATTTAGTCTTTTAGAATATATAACAAATGTTTATAATATCAAGGTTTGTTGTGTAAATAAGTAAACATACAAACACTTACACATATATTATATTTCTTAAAAATTGGATATAATATCATTAAATTATTATAATTTATTTTTAATCAATAATTAATATCTATAAAATCACTTTTACACACACCACACATTCAAGTATTTTATATAAAATCACACACACACAAGCATACAAAAACACACACACAAGCATACAAACACACACACACAAGCATACAAAAACACACACACAAGCACACAAAAACACACACACAAGCATACAAACACACACACACAAGCATACAAACACACACACACAAGCATACAAAAACACACACACACATAAATAAAACATACATTCTCCTACATTTTATGAAATTACATGTATACAATCTCATCATAAATATAAAATTAAAATACATTCACATAATCAATAACACCATATATGAAATACACATAAACAAAAATATATTAAATAAAGCCACAAACATACACACCCAATATTAAATTAAAAAACAAACACATAACAAAAATTTTATCACATCCCACATACACACTCGCACCATTATTTTATATTACATGCACACAAAATATATTTTATATAATAACACACACACAAATATGAAATACCCCAATAATTTTTTGTGTGTGTATATAAATTGCGTGATGATTCTGAGATGACCTTTTGAACCCTTCAAATAAATATATTATATCCTTATATTTACTTGTGTGTAACTTAGAAGTACTAATCAACTTTTGACCCACACATATACATACACATACACACATATATATAACCACATACATACACAATTACACACACACAGCATAAACCCACACACACAGCATAAACCCACACACACAGCATAAACCCACACACACACATTGACATACACCCACACATATACGATTTACAACCATACACACACAACCCACACATATATATATACACCCATAAACTTACACACACACACCTATACACAAACTCACACACACAAACATACGCACCTCACTTGTTACAATATAATGGAAGCAATTTTTTATTAAGTTTGGTGTGTAACTCATAATGCATTATCTAACTTGGATATTTATTATTATTATAATTTATTGTTTATATCGAATTTTCCGACACACATTTACACGGCCACCCACACCTAAGCCACCCACATCTACACACACCACATCATCGACCTATCAACCCCCCAAACGACGAATTTTTGCTGAATAAATCACACACACACAAAAATGTAAGGAAAATTATATGACAAATATCTATATTGATATGTGTATTATGTGTGTGTACGCGTGTATGTGTATACATATATGTGCTGTGTGTTTGTGTATGTGTATGTATATATATATATATTCTGTGTGTTTATTTATGTGTATGTATATATGTATGTATATGTATGTGTGCTATATATATATGTGTATGTACAGTGAGCATGTGTAGGTTCATAATATTATATATATATATGTAAACTCAAAAAATACATATGTATGTGAATACATAATATGTTTAGGATATGTGGATGTGTATGTATAATGTGTATAAGACTTTGTGTATAATATGTAAATTATATGATTGCATATACATCAATATTATATATATTAATACACATCACATAGTATAGACATTATATAACACATTTAAAGCATATTACACAATTAAGACATTAACTATTATAGATTATATGTGTAAATGTGTATATACACTAAAACAAAAATTATATGGCATATAAATATATTTTATAGGTTAACTGAGGAAAGTCTTAATGATGACCATTTTATATCACAAAATTGGCATCCTATAGGTGAAATATATGTGTTTCAAAACATTATTATTTTATTTATTTAATCATATACACATACACAAACATATATATATATATTACATATAATCATATAAAATTAATATATTGACAAAATCACAATATGTAATTATCAATTGTATTATTAATTTTCCAAATATTTAAAAGATATTAGATAGACATATTTAAAAATTCTGTATAAATTTATAAACAAATCTATATAAATATAAATTGACATGATTTTTCTCCTCTATTTAGATATACACACACCCTTTATTATGAAATTTTATGGTGCAGAAGAAACTGGTTATAAACTTGTTATAACAGATTTTCAAATGTGTTGGTTTTGTACAACAGATAAAGATGAAATATCAGAATTGAATCGTGTTGGTTATATCTATTTATAATTCATTTAACTTCACTTATTATTTATATACACACACTTGTACTACACACACCTTTACCTTTATATACACACATATTTATACATATATATACTTAAAATTTATAGTTTCACTCACATTTATCTTCATAGACATATATATTTATATATTTAGACATTTATACACACACTTACACATACATTTTAATACACATTTACACACATATTTATGCTTTGACATATATATTTGCACTCACATTCATACATATATGTATATATTTTATGTATTATAGCTATTGCAATTTATTCCTACTCATGTTTACATATTGAGACAATTTATATTAATACATTTATATATACTAATAAATAGTATTATAAATACACATGATATAAATTTACACATTTCTGAATAATGAAGAAAATTTTTAAGAAATTTTTTAATTAATAAAATTGATTACATAAATGTTTATTTAATAGTGAAGGATAATAATAATTTATTATTTCTTTTTATAGAAGTTAAATCCAGACCTAAAAATATCGAAGTCTTACCTTATTGAGTAAGTGTGTAACAGGTATTTGATTGAATCTATCTTAATTTCTTATATCTAATTTAGATATTTTAGACTTCTTAAATGTTTACATTCTCTTGATGTGTAAATCAAATTGACGTATCCAATTTTTTGTTTTGTAAACTATATTGATGTACCCATTTTCTTGATATATAAATCATATTTATATATACATTTTCTCAATGTATAAATATTCTTCATTTGCAATTTATATTGATATATATATCTCCTTGGTGATGATTTTATTGATTTTACCTTGATGTGTGTAAGATATATCCTTCACTTATATAATGAATCAATCATATACAAATCTTTGGATAAATTGTGTTTAATATACTTTTTCACTCCTGTACTATATCTTTGATTTATAACTTGAATGTTGAGCTGATCCACCAATTAACTAAAAAAATATATATATCTAAAATTTAAGTATAAAACATTCAACTATTAAGATTAACACACCTTTTTACTTAATTAGGATCCTACAGAAAGTTTTGTATGGTAGGATGGAGTATGTTGAGTTTGACATTTCTCTTTTAAGGAATGAATGCCCAGAAGAAAATATCTCTACAGGTTTACACACATCTAAAGACAAATCCATTGATTCCTTAAATCTTCAATCTGAACAAGCTCATCCAGAATACTCAGAATTGATATCAACCCCAAAGATTAATTATGAAGACACACTGACCTTACAATCAGTCACAAAATCTTCAATAAAATTATCTTTCAAATGTACACTCGATAATATCTTTCAGTTCTTCTGGGAATGCCAACTTTATCCTCATTCATCACCCCGAACATTCTTAAATACTCATTTATATACACCAATTATATATATATTACCAATTTTACAAGAAGTTTCTAATAGGGGGTGGGAGAGTTTGAATAATCAACCGAGCGCTATATTAGAAATACTAGGTGGTTTAGAAAAGCCTAATAATGTTTCCAATAATGCATCTAAACACAACCCCAATATTACTGATGGTTTGATAGAACGTTTATTTAAAAAGTCTATGCGGATGACAGTTTGTGAACAAAAAAAAAACCATATTTATCCTTTGATTCATGAACCTTTAAAATGTGAACCCAATGCTTTTAGCTCATGGGGAGGTGGGATTATAGAACTATTATGGCCCCAAGCAATTAGGAAAACAATCCCGAATCTTTCAAAACCAATTCGAAAACGACGATTTCCAACAAAGACTTACTTCTAAATCAATTTGGTGGTTCTTTCATTCCCCTTGATGTAAAACCCTATATAAAACTAATGGCCATCAAACGATATTGATTATACCTTTTCTGCTGTAACTTAATGATTTTTCTTATAACAGCTATTATGTTTCTACCCTGTTTTGAATATCTTATTGCCATTCATTAAGTTTCTGCACTTTAATGATTTCTCAAACAACACCGATTGAATTTTTGCGCTGTTTTGAATATTCTAACAACATCAATTGTGTTTCTGCATCGTAACAATTGCTCTAAGAGCATCAAATTGTATTCTAGCTGACAAGGGTGTGTGAAATCCTTGCCCAATAAAGATTTTTCTAGCTGGTTTTTTACCTGCTAATACTTCTTATACCCTAACAAGTTATCATGTCTACCAGAGTATTATTATCTAAACCTTGACACCAAGATTGCGAATTATAAAGGAATAAATTTATTCAACATATTTTTTGGTATTTCGATGTTTGGATTGTTTCTACATAATCAAAATAAAGTTAGAATGTTTATTATTTATTATTAAGAGTGTAATTTATAAAGCTGAAAAATTCGAGAAAATTAAATAAAAAATAACTAAATTTTAAGTGTAAATACACGCATATAATCAAACTTTTCCGAAGATTCCAATTTTTCTCGAAAATTATATTTATATTGAAATTTTCGATTTTAAAAAAATTCTAATTAACAAATTCTCTAATATTTATTCAGTTAAATTTAAGATACAAAATATATAAGCGCATTTTATACTCGAGATATTAATAGTTATATTTATTATGATTATCAAAATTATTATTCTTATTGTTATTAACATTATGACATACATACATATACATATACAAAGGTTCCAAAACACAGTTATTTGGGTATTGAACATTTATATACATAAGTATTTTAGTTGAAAAAATCATGAGATTTGTTTTATATATATAAAAACAGCTCTTAACAATTTAACAATCATACTGACTTGAAGTTATTTTGATATACGCAACAGCTCAACTAGTATACGAGTAGACAAACAGGCTGATTTACATCAATTGTTTGATAAATATTTCTACATATCCCTAGAGCTTGTTTGCAATTAATGTAAAATGTAATTATATAGTATGTGCATAGTTTGACAAGTTTGGGTGTATATACATAGCTTGATGTGTATTTTTGTGAGTAGGTTGAAGTATGTGTATATATATAAGTTGATCTGTTTCAGTGTGTACATATAGGGCCATGTTTGAGCATATGCGTGTATAGATACTTGTGTATGTTATTTTTAAATCATTTTTGATTTTTAGCAAATATCTGTGTACCTGTGTATACAATTTTTGATATGTAATTGAATAGTTTAAGATGAACCACTTGTGGAGATATAAGATTCATATACCTCCGGATTACAAGTGTGTTTACACTCTATTCCAACTATCTCCCAGTGAACTTAGCTCACTTACTCAAAAGGCTCAAATTGACCTCAAACGCCTCCAATCTTGGAAGGACAATAACACACCCGGGACCCGGCTTACACCCAACTTTGCCCATGTGAACTACAATCCATTTTCTAAGCAGCAAGCCGTCTCTGATGCTTCACTCTCTAATCAGTACTACAAAAGCCTACATAACCAACCACACCTACTCAATTTGACCATAAACACACATTCAACCAATAAACCTTATACAGATCACACACAAACTGGAGACAATACTCCCCACACATATAATATACGTGATACTTCTATTACACTCCCGATTCATCATAAATCACGATACAATTACTATCCTCCAGTCTATGAATGTATTGCTGAATACTACACATCCAAATTCAATGGGGATTGTGTGTACTCACACCTTAAATCTGAGGTAAGAAAGTTTTTACATCTTTGACCTAAATAATGATTTTAATAGTAAGATCCAACAAATGAAAACTTTATTCACTTTTCCTATTAATACACAATACAGACTCAAGAATCATTAGAATGGAGAATGCCAAGTAATCACACAAATATCAATACTTATGATCAATGGGAAGAAATGTATGAAAATATAATTATTGATAAGCTCCTAGATGAAGAGTTTAGCACAAACTCAGACCATATACATACACACTTCTTAACTAGAGACGATATGTATAGTTTGAAATTCCTGGAAGAACCTAATTTTTGGGATGCTATTAAGAGTCGTGTTTGTGTGTGTTTAGAAGGTTTTAATGATGATGAGCTCAGTTGTTTACTACACACATTAAATGAGGTAATTGCATATATATATTTCACTTTGTATAATACCGTATAAACATTTATCCTTTTGATAGTTTACAGCCTTTATTATAACATTTTCTTACAATATTTACACATGCACTACATATACTTACACATAGACGAATTACGTACCTACACACACTATACATGCATACTACACATACACACACTACACAAACATTACAAATAACACACACTAAAAATGTGCTACACTTGCACACACTATACATACATATACTAGATAGCATGAAACATACATATATTGAATACAATTTGGTATTGTATGTTACATTAGGTAGGGAAACTTTCTGAACAATTCATCAACAAATTATTAAATTTGTTGTTACTAAATAAACAAACACAACCTACTCAACTTATTCCCATCCTACACATTGCATACAAAAACAACTATACAATACACACACACTCTGAAGCATTTAATATACTCCAATCAATCAAAGAGACATTACACGAAACTACACACACACTTTCAACTTTACTTCAAACTGGTGAAATCTTAAACGCGCTTGGGTGTGTAGATGAGCCATTATGGTGTGTGTGGTTAGAGTCCATTGAAAATTTAAGCCAACATGTAAGCACCATATACACATATAATTACCTACAACCAAACACATACACAAGTACTTACAACCCTACACACACATTCTATAGAGTGAAATTCACACAACCAGAACTCAACACATGCTAAGTTTTTTTTATAGCAATAAATCACATAATTTCAAACAACTACCCTCATCCAAACATACTCAAAAATACACACACACCAACATACAAATATATTTATATATTTACACAACAAATACATATATATATATAGATATATATATATATATATATGTGTGTTTGTGTGTGTATATTTATTCAAACATTTTTTGGGTATAAACATCTATAAAATTACACATTTTACATTACATCTTATAAATATTTATTTTCTCATTTAACTTATCACTTTGTATGTATATTTCTCCTTTTTCTAGCTACACACAAGTCAAATTATCAAAGTTTTGGATATATTTTATAGTCGACTAATCCCTATGGATGAAAATATGTCAAAACTTGCCAATGTATGTACTCACACAATCAATGTGCTTATATTTCCTTATACTAATTTATATACTATCTTAGATATACACCTTACTTCATATGTTCATCAATGCTTGGTGTAGTTACACATAATTTATATATATATATATAGTAGATCGTGCTATTTAACAATAGATATATATTTATAGTTTATATACAATTTCAATCATATATATACTGTTTCATATATGCATTTAAACATTTCAATATTATATAGGAATTAAATTCTCAATTACACACTCATGAAATGAAGTATTTATCATCCACAGAGATATCGAATTTATTATTATTTTCCGTCAAATTAAAATTAAATATTTACAACTATCTACCTAATTTGGTTTGTTCTAATATTCGATATACAATTATTTTCTATATACACACCCTTATTTACACACATTATTATTCTATTAGTATTATCTAATATCCACATCACTTAAACAGACATCCAGTATGTATTGTATGCATCAATATATACATAGAAAGTATATACATATATATGCATTTATATATATATATATACACTATATATCTACAAATATATGTGTATATGTATGATATATTATCCTTGAGATATAAATTATTTGTCTGTATATAAGTATGTAATATCTCTAAATAATTTATTATTTAGGTTAATACAATTGTTGAGAGAAGAGTTAATTTTTCCAATTTCAAAGATTTCTTAAGAGCCTCTACAACACTTCACCTTTATAAACAATTTTCAAAGTAATTTTTAAATATAGGAATGCTCACTTTATATTTATATATAAATACACATACATAACTATATGTACTTACATATGCATATATATTTATACGCATACATATATATATGTACACATACACATATATTTATATATATAATTAATAAACAGTATTAATAAAAAATAAAATTACAAACTTTATACTTAACTAAGAATCCATCTAGACTACAAAGTTGATATTATAAACTAGATCAAATTTACATACAAATTTTTCAGCCCAAAATTAGCACACCATTTTATATCACAATGTGTAAAACATATAAAAGAATTTACAAACTATCCAAGTCACCTTTTATTCTTACTACAGGTTAATGTGGTAAATGTTTATATTGTAGAAATATGCACTAATTTGAGTTATATACCTCAATGTGCATGTTCATACGGTCTCTACACACAACCTACAGACACACGTTTACACTCACACACATTTATATACTCACTCTTTTACACACCCAAGCCTTTATAAACACCCACCTCCACATTTTCAAACACACACCTCCACATTTTCAAACACACACCTCCACATTTTCAAACACACACCTCCACATTTTCAAACACACACCTCCACATTTTCAAACACACACAATAACACACACACCTTATGACACACACATTTTTACACGCTTAGATCTTTTGGAAACAAAAAATATCAAAACTAATTTTTTTACAGGGTTTCTCACAATGTCCACTCTCTGAATTAATGGCAGTAGAAATTGAACCACCATCTACACATTTTATGACAGATTATAGTGGTAGGGCTATACGTACACAGACACATGATCGTTTTAAAGATTACACACACGAGTTTGCAAGAGCGGAAAATTTTTCATTCTCCACATGGCAACCTACTAGTATTCAATCAGCACTTAAGGGCCTATTTCAAAGAGTCATTTCTTTATTACACACCTTAACAGACTCACAATTAGTACAGGTATATTTTACCCAAGCCTTATACTTGTACACATACACATATGTTGAGTATTACAAAAATTTAATACTTGTCATTTGTATACTACATATATTGAGTAGTATACAAATTTTACACTTACACACATTCACTTATATTTGAATACTAGTCAAATTCTCGAAACAAACACATATCATACGCACATAAAGAAAATAAAATTGACTACATTAAATATATATCTTGTAATTTTTATAGATATGAATACTATAATTATATATATATATATATATGTGATACCACAATAATTGATTCTTATTTTTTTCTAATACAAACAAATACTTAACTTTAAAATCACATTTATATATATATACCCCATTCTTTACTTGAATATCACTTTATACCCACATTTATAAAGGCAACCCAAGCATTTTCAATGATACCTATATCACACACACACACAAATATTGAAATATTGTTTGAGGAAATTAAGAAAAGGGTTACAAGTTTCACTAAGAGTGAAGTGAGCCCATTATTAAGTAGTTTATCTACACTTGACCAATATATACACAAATCAAAGAGGTGTAAATACACAACAGATATTTTGACAGAATTTGCACATCGATTTATAAATGAAGATGAGTTAGATAATCATGACAAGTATGATGATGGCCTACAGATTGCTTTACAAAATTCAAATCTTGATATTCTAGCTAATACTCTAACAACAGATAGGTATTACACACATATACAAACAACTTTGGACATAATTATATATCTAATACATATCTATACAAACAAATATACTCACACATTTATCTATCTTTTGACACGTCTATACAAACACGTATACACAAACCTTAAAACATTTCTACACACAATGTTACAGAGTTCTATCTAAACAACAAGTATAGATATTAATTTTTTACCTATTTCACTTTTTTATACATATATATACACACCTATAAATACATATATATATATATATGCTAATCTATATTATTTTATTATTGATTAGCACTAAAAAATTCATTTTTTTTAACCTGTATAATTTACACGTTACAGGCCAACAACACTTTACCCAAATGATTTAAATTACACTAGGAACGTAGATTGTATGGGAGAAATATTTCTTATATTTGATCAATTTCATATATATAACCCAGCTGTGGCTGATAAATTCTTTACTATACTTTCTAGAAATGATTTCTCACTGGTAAATGTTTAATTCTTTTCTAATAAAAGGAAATTATATTTGTATACATATATATACCCAACTATCTAAACAGGGTATAAAAATACACACAAAAATTGATATATACCCATTCAATCATATATACATAAATTTGTATATACATGTATCCATACCCTATTAGTTGCTATATATTATTTTGATACATACATGCCAAAAACAATCTGTTTCACATATACAGACACAACATAAAAAATTTTAACCACAATTTTTCAAACCTTAATTAAATTTCACCTTTTATCACCCCCCTATACATTTCTTAGCTCAAGAACACTCCCTATAAGGCCAGTTCATTGGTTAATATTGTACACTTTTTTGCACACATTTCATCTATTTATTCCTCACTTAATTTATGCGTCTTGAAATGTGTAATTAACCATCTCGAACTACTCAATACAGTAGAATTACTCAATTTAATGGACGCTATTTGTCAATTAAAGATCAGTGGACAACTTGACGATACTTCAAGCTATGATTATAAACCGATTGTTAAAAATATAGTTGAAATGGTTAGAGACATTTACATAAAAATATAGTAATTATATATTCCTATTTGATATACATATAAATAAAAAATTTACATAAATATGCATCAGCCAATAAATAGCACACACATATGTACACTATTAAATAATTCTCAAACATATAAATTATCTCATTCAACACAAATAAGTTGAACATTTTTAAGATATTATTCTTGTATAATATCTATGTATGAACCATCAAATATATAAATTAAATAAAATTTATATTTGCGTTTTATAATCTAAATAATTTATTTCAGTTATCTAATGGACCTCATACATTAGATGAAGATGACCGAAATTTTATAAGCCAATCATTACACACATTAGAAACACAGTTTTAAGAATACAAAAATTTGGATAAAACTGTTTAGAAATAAAATGTTTTCATTCAGAAGCTGAAAGTTTTTTTAAACCTATATAATAAAAAATATTTATAAATATCTTTTAAATGGGCGATTCCTATTTATATATAATTTATTTACTCGAACCCTCAATAATTCAAACTTTATAAATTATTTCCCCCCATAATCATATTATCATAAATTTTAATTTATTAATCTATTATAGACAATCAATTGTAGTAATTTTAAGTTTTCAATTTTGAAAATTTAAAATTAGTGATTATAAATAAAAACTTTTATGATACAAAATATAACAAATTTTCTCTCAAATATTTTAAGTTTACTATAAAATTCCTCAGTTTTTTAAATGTTAATAATTAGTTTTACACCAGTTTAATTATAATTTGTTTCTTGATGAGTTCTTGGTACACGTTAATTTGGTAGAAATTGTAAAGAATATTGATTATAATTCCTGAGTTGTTTGTTACCTTTCTTAATATTATATAATTTAATGTTTACATCTTTTAAATTATGTTGTACCTTTATATATATATAGTATGATCATTTTTACTTCTTTGTCTTATACTGTAGTAAGTTAAGAAATTCTGTGTATAAAATTTTATGGGTAGAATTTGAATATTTGAATGCTTGTTATATAGCTAATTAATATGCTATAATGACATAAATTTATTAGTAAATTTTTTGTAATTATTATACTTCGTTATACTAATCAATTACTCTTGTGAGTTTGTTATATATGATAATAAACAAAGATGTGTCTACGTTTATACTGCCATTTTATACTAATCAAGAGCGAGTCTCTTTTAGTATGTGCTTGATGTTCTTAATTAAGCTAATCTAATATATCTATGTTTTTGTATCACTGTATTTTATTAATCAATTAAGTGTCTGTGTATTCTTGAATTACTTTATTTCACTAAACAAATGTGTGTATATGTTTATTGTACTATACAAAAGTCTAGAATCTAATTTTGTTAACTATTTTTACCTAATAACTTATAATTATACAAAGATCACAAGGGTAATAAAGTAGCATTTTATTAGTATTAAAGAAATTATCTAATTATAAAATATATTGTAAAAAACAAGGAAAACTAGTTAAAAACAATTATTTTTTAGTAGGTTTGATATACTATGTCACAATAAACAATAATTATAATTTACAATTTATTAGTTATTGTATGCACCCGAGACAATGACGAACCCTCCGAAGAGAGAATTGATACTGGTAAATATGAAAAGGAAATTTTAACCAAACGAAGGAAAATGATGAATGAAACTACCCTACAATTTCTAATGATATAACTGCGCGTTGCTTTAATTATAAACCATAAGTCAATCATTCCAATCTTACAAGTTACAAATATAAAAAATAGCCATTTGTTAAAGCACGAGGTTTGATGTTAGAGCAAGTAAATTTCACCCCACATACTTATTCCTACCAACCTCATAAAAGTAATATTACTTGCTTAAGTTTCTAGTTCAAAAGCAATCAAATTTAGATCCAACATTCTGAACCATTCAAAAATATTAAATCAAAGATTGGTATATTTAAACCAGGTAGAGTATCATAGTATTTGTGCTAATTGCAAGAAAAGAAGCATATTAAACTAGTAGCCCAGAAAAAGAAAGTTAGTGCTAATAAAAAAATCATTTGACCCAATAGTAGAACACGCACGGCATTTTGAATAAGACCATAATTGAATGATATTAAGTAATAAACCTTAAAAAAGTTAAACGGAATCAAATGTGAATTCAACCAGAAATAAAGAATAACCGTTAACATATAAACAAATAATTTGTGATGAATTCATCCAGCAAATAAAGTTTTAAAAGCTTGATTTCAAAGAAATAAAGACCGCTCCTAATCTATTACCGTGAAAAATATTGAATTGTTATTTATGAGACAAATTCTTAATATATGCTGTCAATAGTGGTCTTGATCATTCAGATGAATATTCGGGTGGACATAATCAAAAAGTGATCATCTCAAAATTTGATTTTAACAATAGGCTGGCTAGAAATATTTTCTGTTCAAGTAAGCTCCTAAAATATTCCCAGTAAATATGTCAGAATATGGGTTTCAATTTGAGAGATAAAAAGTGGGTGGGCTACCAAAAAGTTTAAAAACGTCTATAGTTCCTGCTGTCCGAAGAACCTAGGGAAACTTTAGCCTATATTAGTACAAGCCATTTAAAATAAAGAGGTGAATGTTTTAACGGGCTATCCTTGCATTATATCTCATACGCTGATCGTTAATTTCTGGGCTTCGGCTTCTGTCTCTCCTGGAAACATTTTAAGCATTTATTAATATCATTATCCTAAAATTACACGGTGCTACTAATACTCACCTATAGTGTCCCCTAGATGGTTCTTTAATCATTATTGGTGCTTTCGTTCTAGCACTACTATAATTGTTATAATCCTCATAACGGAAACGATCAGATGGCATTTCATGTCTCCTTGGTTCATCTCGAGGTCCCCGGCTATATGTTTGATCATATTCATAGCGGTCTTCAGGGCTGTATTTATCCCTTGAGTTTCTTGATTTTGTCAAATTAGCTGTACCACGTTCATTATAACGAGAGGATTCAACCATCATATTTCTATCATTGTAATAATTTTCATTTGGGTGTCTCTTAGGAGAGTCAATAGAGCTAGAGTAATACCTTCTTCCCCTTGAATAAAGGTCACGTTGTCTATAATTTTCAACGTTATTATGAGTGTGTGAAGGGGGCCTAATGGTATTTGTTGGAGGGCTTTCACCATGATAGTAATGTTGGTGGTGGGTATTGCTAGGATGGCGAGCCTCTTTAGAGCGATAGCGTCCTGTTTCTTCATATAGAGGCCTTTCAGTTACTCTTGGATGCTCATTGATTCTATGTTCTGAATTATTTAATATTATGGGTAGAGGTTTTGGTTCTTAATTATTATTCTAGTTGTTACTATTTTATTCATATTTACCATGATCATAAAAGTGGTGAGGGCTTCTTGCAGTTCGTCCATTTTCAGGGGTACTGACATGGTGACGTCCTGGCGTGCCTACCACCCGATTTTTATCATGAAAAGTAGGAGAGGGGTATCTTTGATAGTTGTGATAAGATCTTGGCGGCTCATTTAGAGGGCGGTATCTATAGTCTTCCCTTGGTCTATGGTCTACTCGGTAATTTTCATTGGTCATATCTGGGTTAAATGCAGAAACGAATTTAATCTAAAGTTATAATATATTGGTTTAAGATTAATTGTTAACAAAACTATGTGAATTATTATTGTTTGAAAATTACGTGGGGATCGATCCCTTTTACGAGGTTGTGTTAAGTGGTCAAATTGTCCCAAATCTTCTTCTACTTGAACATATCTATCATTAAGTAACCTGATTCCCAAAAATTACAATAAAAGCATAAGGTTATATTTTTAATTAGACTATAGAAAGTTAGATAGGAGGAATATTAAAAGAGACAAAGCAAGCAAGTCAGAAAGTGGCCTAATCTTGGTAAAAAGAAGTATTCAGGTACCTATTAGGAAGTTCGGAAAGGGCGGAGGATTGACTCTCGGGGTTGTTAAATTCAATTACTCCTATTTTTTTTCCTTCATAAGAGTAAACATTTGCAAAATTGACATCACCAGCTGTCCTTCCAAAGTCCTTCAAGTTTTGCCAAGTACATCGTGGGTCGAGAGAGCGTACTATTACACGATGTTGAGTCCTTCCCCTTTTATTGAAGCCTCCATAAGGATCTCTTCTTCCTCCAGTGAAACCTGGTCTTCTATATCTAGTTGAAGGCTGGTGATGTTGGCAAACAATCTGTTGTTCACCTACGAATCCGTTATTCATTTCCTTGACAGCTTCACTCGCCGATTGAGGATCAGAAAAGTTTATAAATGCAAATCTGCCTCTCATATCAATTTCCTCTATCTTCCCATATTTTTCAAAGTGTTTACCGAGATTTTCTTTATCAATACTAGGGCTTAAATTACCAACAAATACTTTGCGACCGTCTCCTTGTGGAGAGGGTTGTCCATAGTTTTCACTTGGGTCCTGAGAGGGTAAGTTATCATTTAATGTTTCAATATTAGGGTTTGGATCTTCCATTTCTTTCAATTTAAGGTAGGATGGTGGAATTTAACAAAAATTCTCACTATTTAGTTAAAGTTTGTGATTACGTGAAGAGCTTAGTTGATAATACTGAAGAATTTAATAAAAAGATCTTATCGAAAAACCGAATAAGATTTAAAGTATTTAAAGAGGACAAATTCGTTTTAGTAATATGTGTTAAGAAAGTGGATTTGTTATTGAGTAAATTAATTATAACTAGCAATAACAGTTGGAGGAGAGGAGGCCAGTGTAAAAAATTCATGCATTTTATGCTAAAGATGTTTTGAGTTAGAAGAAATCTATCCAAATCCGAAATGTTGGTTATACTTAGGGGTGTTATGTGTGCAGCTTAACTATTTGTTTCTTTTATTGAAGCTGTTAGCCTTGTCACAAATGAAAAGTTATATATGTGTTTTATATGTGCATTATATATGTAGTTCTTTATTGTGACTATGGGTGAATACTTGTACCATGCATAAAATCTACAGTAATTTTTTGAGGGTGTTTGTTTATAATTTTAAACTTTTTTTGTAATTTTGTGTTAAAAACCGACGCGTACTAGGAGCTCATATAAAATATACTTGTTTAGTAAGTGTGGGTGGTTGGAGTTCTCACTGCTTTTGAATTTTTTTGTGACGCTGCTGTTACTTACAGACCAAGTAGTACTGGCTGAGCATATATGTATTTAATTGATTATTAAAAGCATATGTTTAGGTTAAGCATATGCTATGTAGTAGGTTAGGATTCTGCTCCTATTGTGTTTTTGCGCACCTAGATGCGTTTTTATTTTTTAGTTGATATTTACATAGGTTGTGTCAATCTTATATATATGTTTTAGTTTTAATTATTGTTTATAGTATATTGATAACAACACATGCTATGTGTGTTTTCAAAATATTTAAATTAAATCACACTTTTTGTTAGTAATCTATGTTTCTAAGAAATATATGATAATGTCATGATCTTGTTTATAGTTTGTGAACTAATAATACTTTTGTTAATAACTTGTGCTTAAACAATGCACATACACATAAACAAGGTTATGTGTATGCTTGCCAAATATTATATAACTATGCTTTTTGTTTTAATTTTTATTTTTTGACAATATATTTCAATAAGGTGTTTTATCAAATGTTTTTGAATAAACCGCAAGACTCTAATTTACATGAGAATAAAATTATGTAACGAATATCTTTTTTGAACTTATAGCTTGATATGCTTTCAAAATAATTTTAGATGTTTGAGCAAAATGAGGAATGACATTCTAAAATACTTGATTTGCTTAGGTGTTTATCACCTCTTTCACTAGTTATAGTTATGATATAACAAATAATTACAAATAAACATACAAAATGTCTTTGAAATCTTAGGTCTTGAGAATTAAATGATTAAATTTATGAAGTTTATGGTATCGAGCTTAAATAGTTTCAATATAGACAACTTATGTATTAAGAATTCAATTTGCTATTCAAATGAATTTTAAAATAGTATATTAAAGTTGAGTTATTTTTATAGTTCACATAGAGATGATGTATAATTTTAAATTTCATAATTGAATAGCTTGTTAAGTTTTTATACTTTATAAAGCCCTATAATTCAGAATCTTAGGCATGTGAATAACTTGTGCTTTCTTTTCGAAAATGTGTACATCGATACGTTTGTCAATAATTTATGGTAATTGTGTGGATTTTACCAGTACAAATTTATACCCATAGGTATGAATTTTTAAATCTCGATTTTATAGTATATAAAGCTAATTTATTTGGCAAATTTCATCTCAATTAGCAACCAAATGTTACTATTATTAAAAAAAAAATATCTTGGGTATAAAGATAAAAACTATCATGCTTCTAATTGTGTTGAAGAATGTTTTGAAGATTTTAAATACGAATTTTAATATATATATATAATCATTCTAATTTTAAAAAAATTGCAAGCAAACTTCAGCAATTAATAATTTTAAATGCCAAAGAAAACGTGATAATTCAGTTTTTTAAAATTTGTCTACATCAGTGTTATACAGAATTCTATTTATATAAAAGTTCAAAATTTCAATTCTTACTATAATAAATGAATAACAATGATAATTTTCCATTCCAGATATTAATACACAATTGGATCAATTTGTAGTATTATATTATCACGTATGTTGAATAGCATTAAAAGTTTATAAATCTATTGGACGTATGGATGAATTTAAATTCATAGTTCTATTATATTGATGTGAATATTTAGTTATCAAAGTGTATTTGTATATCTTTTAATGGTTCAATTGTTCTTGTTGCTAGATAGATTAATGGTTGAAGAATGATTTTAGTTGTGATTTACATAATAATTTTGTGAAGAAACTAAGTGAGTATATTTAATTTATTTTTGGTGTATTAAAAAATTGATCATTTTGATGTATTTAAACTTAATAGTGTTGTTGAAAGTTTCAGAAGTTTTAGGTTTTACTGTTTGCTGCTTAAGATTTAGGTTTATTCAAATTTTAGATTATATATCTAGCTTTTAAAACTCTCTTTTAAATGTAAGATAGTATTATAATTTAACAGACATCACATAGCTTCTAATTACTACAAATTACTTATTGGGTGATAAGTTAAGGATCTTGGTTATAGAAACAGCATTAAATTGAAGCTGAAAAAGAATGTATAAGATACATTTATATATAATTTTTTATTTTTAGATAGATATGTATTATATAGAGATATTGATATGTAGAGAGATTAAATCATAAAAAAACACTTTATTTAGATTTATGTTTAAAATCTGTATGGTATAGTTAAACTTTCAAAAATTATAGTTAAAATAAATTTAGTAAAGAAATATAATGTATATAAACAGTAAAAGTGACAATGGATATAGTTATTATAAAAATCATAAAATTTATACATATTATAAAACAGAAATTTTAATGTATGTGTGTAAGCAAATTAGTTTATTTAAGACTATATAAATGACTGACCAGCAATGGGTGGCCACCAATTTCAATGCTGACAAGGTTTCCAGGTGCTTTTGGTAGGCATATTTCATAGAAAAATGGTAAGTTCATAACAGCTGTTGTTTGATAATTGTAAGCATCCTAATAGTGTGCGTAAAATATTAATTCATATCGAACACGTTTATAGGAATAGAGATCTATAGGCTTACATATGTAGGTTCTGAACGTGACTCAACAAAGTAATAATTATATTGAGAAAGAACTTTTGAGATTATTGCTTCGGTATAACGTTCGTTGGATTTAGCAAGGAATTTCAGCTGTAAAATAAAGGATGTGAAATTGTAATGACAAGATAATTAGTTTTGTTTAATTATACACAAATATGAGAGATATAAGTCAAGAAAGTTTTTTCATACTCTTTTCGTTGGTCTACACTCATTGAACTGTTTTCTAAATTGGTCTATATCCAATGGAGGAGTATCAAGGAAAAGAATTGATAGGTCATAGGGTATAGTGAAGTAGTACGTATCTAAATTGCATTTTATGCCGGTCTGTTAAGTTTTTTTAATAAAAAAAGTTGAGAAGGTTATAAAATATTTATGTATAAATTGTTTGTTAGGAGCTAGTGTATCAAATAAACATTCCACAAGTTTATAAGCAAACACGCTTGAAAATAAATCTACTTCACATATAATTCAACTCAACACTCATGTAAAACTTGACTTAATATATATGTTATAAATAATATATATACTTGGATAAAAAGAGCTTTCCCAAGAGTTGATTTTGAATCATTTTGTTCTACCGCCATAACCAATGATGTTTCTACAATAATAATATATATTTATATATATATTATGTGATAATAAAATGCACACAGGTCTAAATTTTAGTATATAAACTTACCAAAGGATTTGGATGGTGCTATTGTTGGTATTCTGAAAGGTGAAGAATTCTTAATACCAAATCTGTTGGATGTGACAAAATAAAAATGTGTATGTGTGTTTTCATTAATAGTAAAGTCATGTTAAAATTTGTCTTACGGGTTAGGTCTAAAGCTTATTTCGAAATCTGATAAGCTTGTAGAAGTTTGGTTTGTAATTGTCATATATAAATGTATAGCACCTGAATATGTAGAATGTAACATTTTGATATATAAATAGAGTTGGGATATCGTATTCACTCAAGTTTGATTATTCATTTCTTGAGAAATAATAGGTGATCTTATTAAAAATATACAAATATCTACCTTTTGAACGTGTAAAAGCGGCCTCTATTTTTAGACCGGTAGTGCCATACTTTCTACCAGGGGTATCAGCAGGTAGAACTAAAACTTGCTTTACATTCGTTGGTTGTGGCTTTTGAAAATAAGGGGGAAAATGTAATATGAAATATTACATATAAGATTATATAAATATGTGTATTGGTATACAATTCAATTATACACATATATATATTTATATATCCAATTACATATAAGAAAAGCTGTATCTTACTGGAGGAGAAGGTGGATCAAAATTGATTAGTTCTGGTGCTTCATTGGAAGAAGCGACACTAGAGCTGTCATAATAGAAATATGTATGCAAATTTTCATTATGATCAAAATTATAAAAGTATCCCATCTAATTGATTTTCAGTTCAATTTCAAGTATATAAAAGAGAATGTGTGTTGCCCAATGAATCTATTCATTTGTACAATACGTATGTAAAGTGCTTTCATCCGCGTGTTATATATATATATATAAATTGAATAGAATCATTTTTCAATCATATACCTCGATGATCTTTCATCACCTTCTTCACTAGACGGGATGTTATTGTCACCAGTATCAATTTCTTTAATCCTGTCCTGTACACTCTGTATCTGGTTTTCATCTAATTCAGATTCACTATACTCACTTCCACTTTCAGATCCTTCCTATTTATATCAATTGAAAATTTTTTAATTTTATCTATGATGAAAGTTATGTGTATATGTAACATAAGATGGTTTTAAGTACCATTCTATTTTTCTGGTAATTGGTAAACGAGTCTGGAGGCTTGTGATAAATGGAAGCCAACATGGAAATATTCTCAATAAGTTTGTCTAATAGTTTTGGTTCAATAGAATAAGCGTCGTTGTTTATAGTAGGTTTTTCACATAATACTACACGTCTTGCTTCATCAGGTGTCTCAGCAAGTAATCTCCAATATATATAAGCTAAAAAAGAGGTGAGGATGTTAGATATGTATATAAGGATGTGTAATGTGTGTATATAAAGTAACCTCTATCTCTAACGTCTGGGTTGTTACATTTTTCTGTACACATTGTTAGTAGCTCCGTAATTAGTTCACTTGTGGATTTAGGTTTCTTCAAAAAAAGTTTAACCGTTGAGGTTAAGATCTAAGTGGTTAGTGTATATAAGTAAATATAAAAATATATAAATTTGATTACAAATTTAATTCTAAAATATTTCATATAGACTCTGCATGAATATATGGGTACAATTATAATTGCATATGCATATAATATTGTACAAATTTACTTGTAGTTGGACCATAGAGTTTTCATCTTGGAAATTGCTCATAAATGCACTTAAGAGTTCATCAGCATTGTCGATTCGTTCTGCATACTCACCTAAAATTCAATTATTTTTGTAAATTATAAAGGAAATTTAAATAAGATTTGATTATTATTACCAATAATCCAAATCATAGAAGCTTTTGCTTCAGGTTCATCCAGTGAGTTCAAATTATCACACAAGGCAGATATAATAGATTCGTATCTATTTGGGTATTTTCTTTATTATAGAAACAGAATAAAATATTTTATGATATATGCTGTATATACATTATTTTGCTCATGTTGTAATGATTGAATGAATTCTAAGGTAAAATGTCAATGTATTTAGTCCGATAAATCTAAGACATGTAGAGTTAAGTGAAATGAAATGATATAACGATATATAGTGTATTTAAGTGCTATAAGAACTATATAAACTAGTGTTACCTAAAGATATCCTTTATAACCACAATAGCTTCTTGTACTACATAATTTACACGACTTTCAATCAATTCTAATAATACGGTTATACACTTCTCAGCAGCCGACTCAATTTTGATAGCACATCTGCCGATACCTCTGACAGATTTGCGAACAAAGTCAACATCAACCTCTGTTGCGTATTCTTTAAACTCCATAAGGACCTGTACATGTGTGTATACATGTATACTTGTATTATATCAAATTTAAATTATGTATTTATATTGGTAAGTGTGTAATCCTTAGCTCCAAAAAAAAATTAAATTTCCTCACTTGTTCAATATTTCTCTCTGAAGACAATCGTACCATAATGTCTATTTTTTCCATCTTAACATATACAGGGTCATTGTACTTGCAAAAAAACATCTGATAATTTGTTAATGAATGCATGTGTATAAGCATTTCAAACAAAATTAGTAAACGTGTAACTTGATTATAACAGAGTAATATTTTTAAACGAGATGAAAGTAAAGAAATCCTTTTTTAATATTTCATATAAGAAAAAGAAATTGAGAAAGATTCAAATAAATGTGAAAGGTGTTATTGTGTGTAGTAATAAAGTAGATTAATCATGCTAGATATATAGTTCATAGTAGGAATAAGTATCAGGGGAGAATATTATTAAGAATGATTTCATGAATTTAATTTAGTTAAGTGTAACCTTAACGTCAGATGCAAGAATTAGAGGCCGTTTCTGGATAATCAAATTCATGTTTCTCAGTGCTACATACTGAATTTCAGGTTCAGAAGATAGGAGTGTGACTGAAATGAAAATAAATTAACGCAATTGTGTTGAAATTTGTATTGTAGAGCTAATAGGGGATTTTTTCAAAAGGGTTGGGGAATAATAATTATAAATATGATATGTTAAATTATACCTAATGGTGGGCTTAATTTTCTTTGGGTTATTCTAATGATTTCCTCATCCATAATATGATCAAGCAACTTCATTACAAGTTTTGTAGCAGAAAGTACAACTATGTTTGTAAATAGGAAGGAAATTATACATGTAATTTCATATAATGGTAGATCGATTATTATTGAAAATATATGTTTTAACTTGAATATGTATACATACAATTTAATCAGGTATAAATAGTTCATCTTTATTCTTAGGGTAAGATATAATTTACAAATTAAGCTTTTACTAAACAAATATTACCGGCTGAATTAGCATGTGACAGTCTTGCAGTGACTCTGTCTAAGATATTTTCCGCATCAGTTGAACTTTTGGGTGTGTATAACGTAAGAGCATCTAAAAGAAAAACTTGACTCCACCTAAAAAGATTAAAAAATCAGTGAGGATTCTGTGCTTAAAGAGGGAAGGGGAAATCCATAAAGCTAAGAACTTACTCAGTGCATTCGTTAAGTGCTCTTAGGAGTTTGGACACACTTTGTTCGCTCATATCTAAGGGTTTATAAATTTTTAAGATAGATATGATGCTAATTGGTAAAAGGATACCAATTACCTAAGTACTCTCTAAGATAATGCTGTGGAGCAATTTCTGATATTTCAGCCAAGGCAGCAATTGAGTTAGCAACAACCATAGGGTTTGAGTCCTCAATCATTTCAATCAACATCTTGATAAAACCTTGATCTTCAACCATATGTGGGCTTACATCTGATTAAGAAGCAAATAGGGTTTGAGATTGGAAAGACGATTAAAATTCTTATATATTCAATACAAAAGTATATAGTCAAATTTGGTAATGCTTAAGCATAAATTCAATTTAAAAAAAGCATTTATAGTGTGAAATAACTCTTGAAAATGCCTAATGACGAACCGTAGAGCTTAGCTATACACATTGCAGCTGTTTTGCGTACATAGGGATCATTTTCTTTACAGCATCTTCTAAGTGGTTCCATCAAGTATTCTGTCACAGCATCTAAACGAATGCAACCCATAGTTCTGATAGCAAGTCCTCTATAAAAAATGAAAAAGGATAGATAAAATTTCAAGGGGTTTGCCTAGAATGATATTACCTAATGAGGGGGTTAGGGTCTACAGAATCTTTTCTGAAGGTGTTGATAGCTAAAATAGCTAATTCAGGTTGGGCTCTGGCATAATTAATGATGTATAAGTATACAAGCTTCTTTAATTCTATGTTGTTAGTCTGCATACAGTTAACAACATCTGGGAAAAGTGTCGAGACATCTTTTCCAACAGTCATGGAGGCAATAATCTTCTTTAGGGCATCTTTTCTCTTTCCTTTATTGTTATCGTAAAGCTGTTTTCTGAGCTCAGCAATTTCTCCCTTTTTCTCCGTTTGGAAATATTGGCCATCAGCCATCTTATGTTTAGAAAAGCGTTCCTATGTCGTTTCAAGTCAAGTAATAAATGAATATGAATATAAACTACAAGAAATATAAACAATGCCTAATCATCTATTTTGAAGAGTATTTTGTATTTATATATGTAAGTGATGTAAATTTGAAGAGCTAGAAGGGGAGAATCCCGGTAGTTGTTTTTTACTGAGTCTATGAGTACAGGTTAACTAAGTTGTGTGCCAGTGTAGTTAAAAAAATACACTGTTGTTGGTTGTGTAGCTTTTATAAATTAGGAGAAGTTGTTTTATTGTAAAAGTTGTATCATCCCTAATCGTAATTATCAAAGTTATTTTTATAACGCTTTTTATTCTTTTTAGGAATTTGTTTCGAAAAAATTTGAAAAAAGGGTGTATGTTTTAATTTATGGGTTTGTCGAGTAATTTATGGTACGAGTGTATGTATGTAATGACTAATATGCGATTTTTGTGTCTGCATATGGGGTGTGTGTTTATGTATACTTGAGTTTATGTTTTAAATGTGTATGCACACGTAGGTGTCACATGTGGTAATATTTAGTGTTTTGGTAGATTAACTTGTAGATGAGTTTGTTTGAGAGTAAAGTTAATGACATTAGTGCTTTACCATCTCCAGAATAACAATTATAGTAAAAGTTGTCATATATAAGTGGACTTCATTAGATTTCACGCTGTGTTTAAACTTTTACAAAACATTAATGCAGTCGCTACTTGTGCATTTATTAACTCGTGGAAGCTAGAAATAAAATTTCCAAGTAGATAACACCAAATTTTAAATATAGAAACCAGCTTAGCTAACCAATACTTTTGTTTGTAAGTTGAAACCCTTGAGCATGCATGCACACCCTATGTACAGTGGACAAGGCTCAGTAATTAACCCACTGTTTCAGTGTATCTGTAACTCATAAAGCGCCAGTAGTTTATGAATTTTTATTTTATAGCATTTAAAGCAAATTTTCGGAAAGTATAATTTTGATTATAAACCTTGCAACTCTTGCTTTATAGAGTTTAAACATATTGTCGAGTTGCGTTCTAGGGATTGAAATTTTTGTTTAAATTATTAAAACGTGGTGTTCTGCAACTTATATATAACTTTTACAACTCTGAATGTAGAGTCGGGGGATTCATAAGACTAGGTGTGAAATGTCCAATCCTCAAAGACAAACATGAGACCACACAAATATTATTCAAATTTGAGTCCGTTGTTCTGCCTAAATAAACATTTTGGATTTATAGCTTATCTGCACACTGACAACAAATGTAATTTAGAAATGTAACTCAAAATGTTGATTGATAGACTATGATCAAGGTTTAAATAAAGGAGCAAATATTCTCGTATTATAATCGTAATTTGTAGAGGTTGTTGATTATATATCTCAATAGATTATAAAGAGATTTCATCATGTAATTTTAACAAGCCTTTTTTATTCAAGTTATCTCAAAATTTCATTTAGAAAACTCAATTTTCGTGAAAATTGTTCAATTCTAAGATAAATGGGAAAAGACTTATTAGTAAAAGGATTCATTTTTAATAAACTTTAATGGTTTTATCTCTTGGGTTTAGCCAAATTTTGTTCCTTGTCATCAACCTATGATTTTTGAGGTAAGATGTTCATTTTCTCTTAGTCATCCTCACCTTTACATGACCTTGAAAATTATCATCAACAGAAACTTCCACGTTAAGGAGTGCCTGTGTAGTATTAGTGCTGAACTTTCGTTTTATTTTTGAATAATTTCTACTTTTTTTTCCTTTTCCTTTTCCTTCTCTTTAGGTTCTGGTGATGATGTTTTACTTTCCTTTTTAATTGCTATTTTAATTTATTAAGAAGTTTTAATCCCTTTTTTTCAATAAACCTATTGAAGTTTCTTTTAAACTTGGTAAAACACCTTTTATGCCAATATTCTTACAAAACCAAGCCTCACTTAGAGCTAGAATAAGATAAAAATTCCAACCCTAAAACACCTATATTTCAAGCCTGTTGACTAACCATCAATCCAGCTATTTCTTGAATTAAGCGAAGATGAGCACATAACTTGTGATGTTCCTTTAAAAGCAGTGTTTCAGCCTATCATTTATACTAAGATGAATTAATTTACCCCTATAATGAAATGTAAAACCTATAGATTCAACATATGGAACTTAAATTTACTATGTAGGTTAATTTATCTAACAAGTCTTGGAATCTGGAGCATTATAAATCGGCAGTTCGATATCCTCTAAAAGGTAACTCCTTTCAAACAATTTTATATAATGCGTGATTATGCCTTGTTAAATTTACCTTATTGGATTGCCATCATAAAATACTGTAAATCCTCTATCATTAATCTGCCCAAGACAATTTCTGGAGATTAATTATTTGCAGTTTTGTATTTGAAAAAAGTTTGACAGAGACTTTTTAAGACTGTATCGGAGCTCGTCTGGCTATATTCAACAACATATTGAAATCACAACTTCTAGCTATAAAGCATATACTTACAACACTTGATATTGAAATTGGACCAATTTTCTTTATTTCACAGCCTAGTAATAAAAAATAAAATCAAGTCTTTGAAGTTTTGTTGTAATGGTAGTACTTTTATCCTTAACTCCGGATTCTATAAATTTTTTAAGTTCTTGGGGATCCTTTAATAAAATTTCCTGTTTTTTGGCTTCCTCTATTTAAGATAAAATAATTAAAATAACAAGCCCTCTATAATGTTTACTCCTTATTAGTTCCGCCTCTTTCTTCAAAAGATTGGACATTGCCATGTTATAAGACAATTGATCCTGAAAGGTTAATAATCTTTTCTGGGACCCATTTTTCTTCCGAGTACTTTCCAGCCCATTTTTTATCTCTAAGTTAAGTATTATCCTAAATGATTCAATCAATTTGATTTTCAAACTTTCAGAAATAGCTTCAAGCTTTTTAGAAAGACTCTCCTTTTTAGTAGCCTTTAGGGACAAACTATTGAACGCTTTAGATAATGTATCCTGTATGGGTCGTGCCTCGAGTGCCATTTTAATTGTTGAATAAAAATTACCTTATGCTGTATATATAGATTTTCCTTATCAATTTGGCTAAGATCTTCTTTATTATTAGTAACTTGCTTTTCGTTTTCGCTCGGGTTTTTAATTTCCTCTAGATTAGTGGCTTTATTATGTGAACTAAATCTGATTTCACCACCAAATCTTGGACTGTCTAAAATCTTTTTAAAGCTTATGGGCTAAAAGTAAATAAAAATTGAAGATTAGAGCTACTAGGTTTAAGCTATTAGAGGATACTTCAGTAAATCCATATAGTGAAAATATATCTCTCAGAGCTAATGCCAAACTCGCTTCTGGGCTGACAAGGTTTATTGAAGAAAAACCCTTTTTCAGCTTATATATTAGGCTGAACCAAATTAGCAAAGCTAGTTTTAATATAAATCGCTTCATTTCACAAAAATTGAGATTCAGAGTTGAGTTTTATCTAATCAAGTATAATTCAGAGTATATACATCAAAATAATACCTATTTTGAGTTAAATAGGATTTGACTTCGCAAATAAATTATAAAAATTCCATTAAAATCTTAATTTCCTAACACTATTAATGATGGAAAAGGTTATTTATATCCTTACAATAATTTTGATATCCCCATATTTAGTTTTTTCACAGCCTGAAGACTATGAGCATGGTAATTGTATAGATAAATAGCTTACTCAACAACAAAATTAATCTAGGAATAGACAAAGCAGAAACAGGATCCACCAATAATAAGTCGAAGCAAGGTTCTTTAATCTCAATACTATAAAGTAGATTAAACCTATTAGTTTTCCAGAACAAAACAAAAAATCAAAACGAAATGAATATGGTATCTCCTACATATGCATATATTAATAGCAATAAATTAAGCTATTTGAAGAGCTAATTCCGAATAATATTGATTTCGAAATAAAAAATCGGGATGAGTTATATCGTGAGAAAAAGAAAGTGGTCATCAATTATTTTATTAAAATACTTTATTGATAAGAGTCTTGAATTGCCAGAATGAAGACCTTGAAGATCTAAGCTTTTCTGATCCAGGGTGCAGTGAAATGAAGGTTTATTGGATTAAAACATTTATGACAGCAGCTAACTTAAACTTAATTAGTCTGGCTTGCTTCATATAGCACTAGAGTCACATGACCTATTGAAAACAAAGCCATTCAATGCAAACCTTACATCAGATAGTTTGATTCTCAGTTTTCAAAGTTTGATTGTGTTTATCTAATTCAGATCAAATAAACAAAGCTTTTAATAGACCGCCCGGATTCAGTTTATAAGAAATTCTACATCCCAAGCATAAAAATGCCAATTGCTTCACTAGATAACGATAGAGAATGTAAAACTATTGACTTTTAATCATAAAATAGTTAATGGAAAGGTTAAGGCTGGCGGCTAGAATACAAGAAAAAAGCCTATGTATTTTGTGCATCTGATATGGAGTCACGGAAGTAAGGTCTAAGCATTAAAATGTGTTTCCATGATTATAGAGTTGCTAGTTCGTGGATGAAATCTATAATTAAGGCTGTCTATTGCCTCAATGGAGGAAAAAAGCCTGGGAAACCAGTTGAGCCAAAAACAGGTCAACTTGTTAAATGAAATTAAAAATTTATTTTTAAAAAGCGTTTAAGAAGAGGGAAAGTCAATCGGTTTGCCATCAAAGTCAGATAAAGAAGAGGTTAAAAATTTATTTTCTTTAATTTAAGACTGATTTGTTGTTAACAGAGATGGAAAAAAAGAATTCAAGAGATAGGTCAAGAGTTACACAAACTAAAAATTTAACAAATTAAAACAATTTTATAGAAAAGAAATCTCAAAAGAAAACTGAGAGAGAAGAAAAGAGTAAGGGTGGAAAAGTTGATGAGATTGAAATTCAAGATATAATGAATGGGAATCCCAAGGTCAGTGCTCTGAAATTCGATGTAGATTTCAAAAATTAACTAAAATTTTTCAAGATATTGTTGAACGGTGAAGAAATCTTGGAGTGAATCCTTTACAAGGATAATAAAGCATGGCCTTATAAAATATTATAAATGTGAAATAAGAGTAAAAGAGTGGAGGGTGCTTCAGCCCGTATGTATTTATACACTCAATCTCAAGGTGCTGAGTGAATAAACTTAAGCCGATCCGAAGGAATAGCTGTAGAAAAGATATAAGAATCATTTTGAAATCATTCAACCTACGCGTGTGAAAAGTGAAAAATTTTAGATACCTGGAGCTTTGTAGTTATTTTCAGTATCATTTGTAATCGCTTTATTGCTCTGGGGTGATTGTTTTGATGAACTTTTCTTTTCCAGCTTAGAGATACCTTTTCTTTTCCATAAATTAGATTTCTATAGACATTATAGATGTATAAAGAATTATTAATCAAGGTATATGTGAAGTTATTAAATTGTCAAACCATTTGCTTTCTCGTGATCTTTTCATCCTTACGATATGCAGACAGCTTTTTAAGAGATATGATCTGATTTAACTCGCCATCAGTCCTATACGTAATTGTGCATAAGTGATAAAAAGGTTGGAGAATTTATACTAGTGTTATACAAAAAAAGTATACTTGGTTAATATTTCTTCTGTTGTCAAGCCATAGGAGTTAGGCTTTACCTTTTCGTATTTAAAACGTGTAGGGATATCATCACCAATCAAGTCTTCATAATCTAGTTGGAAATATTCTTCTAAAAGTTTCTCTCTCATATTCTTTTGAGTATCACCCAAAGTTTTCAAGGATTGTTCAGGAGGCTGGAAAGAAAGGGAATTTTGATTGATGATATATACAATATAAATGAGATGTTAAGCGCTAAAACAATGGAATTAACAATTTTTAAAGTAGAAATACATATCTTGTTTATACCATTTCATTTTCCAATACTTTTTTTCTCTTCATCGGGTGCTCGTGGTGAACCTTTGGACGACAATCGGAGCATAAACTATAATTTTCACAAACCTTGCATTCGTAGCTGACGGAAAGGGGGATTGAAGATATTAATCAAATCTATTAAGCTACCCTTAGAATCTTACACTTTATTTCCTGGTAATATTCCATAGCTGCATTCATCGCATAGCCACCATAATGGTTCTTCCGTTTCATTAGCCGAATGATCGTTTGGCACTTGTATATCAGTTTCGTTAGCGAATGTTTCCACATCATTACTATCAGAGATTGGAGCATAAGGAAGTCCATCGTCATAGGCATCATTGTTTTTCTTTTTTGCCCTCTTAGTAAGCCGTTTCTGCCTTTTGGTCATAAATTTTGGTTCAGGATCTTGTTCAGGATAAATTTCGAGATCATTAGCTAAATCTTGGGGTATTTGAACTGTATAGACATGTGATTTGTGGCAAAAAATAATTTAGACTATACTCAAGGTGCGGTAAAGAGGATATCCTTGAGCAACTTACGTAGCTGTTCCTTAGGTAGTGGCTCCAATGTGTCTTCATAGTTTTCAAAAATTTTATTCATTGCCTCATCATGTAGCGATTCATCAAAGTCTTTATCTAGGCCAAAATTTTTGGGGTCTATTATGCCAAGGTGAAAGCCAATTAATGAAGATGAATAGAAACTCAAAGTTTGTAAATTACCTATGCTTTCATCACCACAAATTTCAGCTATTTTATTCATTTTTTCTATCATTTCCCTTTTCTTTACAGATTTAATTTTTTTAAGCTCTTCTTGTCTTTGAATCTACAATTTTTATATGAAGATGATTTTGTTTCAATAAGGTTCCTAATTTTGTGCTTACTTTTTCTTCTTGCTTCCTGAGTTTTTTGTTTTCTCTTTTTCTTTTTCTCCTGTCTTGTTTTAGACGCAATGAGTCTTCAACCTTTCGCGAATGGCTTTGTATTTGAGTACCCCCTGTTTCTTCGAATCTGAAGTTGTAGTTGGACTCAAAATTTTCAGTCTGCTCTAAATGTGCTTCATCATCTTTTTCATCAGGTGCCACTCTATATAGGAGTAATGATTTCAAGATTTTTCTAGGTTTGAAGGTATTTTGTGTTAATTACTCACTCAATCTTTGGATCAACACCTGAAGTGTCAACATCCTTCCATCTTTGATTGAGGATGTAGTCCCGCAAGAATCGCTGCTTTTCATCAAGTTCAGCTTCGTCAGCTTTGAAAGTAGAATCAAGATGAAGATCTGTCAAATTATTATTTAAACTTTAGCTTACCCCAATAGTTTCTTATGATTGCATCGTCGTCTACATTGAGTTTATCTTTGTTTCGCTGTAAAAAATATTTTTGTAATTATTTTATTTTTTTTCCATATAACCTAAGGTTTACATACAATTAGAAAATTTTGATATTCTGACTCTTCTCGGTTCATTTCATCTTGAGTCTTTTCCTTAAGTTCCATAAAACCTCCTTCTTCTTCAATTTTGTTGATAGAATCATCAGCAGCCATAAGGAATGCCTTCTTTAAGTCTTGCTGTTCTTGTACATAAGTAAAAGCTGAAAATATAAATTTCAAATAGGGTGTAAAAGGCTAATTAGAGTCGTAAAAGATTATTGACTGTCCAAATTCAATTCTATCATCCAAAATGTTAGCTAAATAATTGCTATCTTATCAAATAACAAACTTGAATTGGGTTGTTGTTGCTCCTCATCGGGCTGTAGGCCTTCTGATCCAGACTTGAGCAGTTCTTGTCTCACGAAGTCTTTGTATGTCAGAGGTTTAGTTTTCTTTTTATCCTGATGATATAATAGATAGCCAATTAGATACAGTGGTTAAGGATGAAAGCCCACATACAGTAATTGATAGCTTCATGGCTGAATGAAAGTCGTCTTGGTCGAAGAAGTTGTGGCTGGGTTGGTAAACAATTGGGTCTTTATTTTTTATACTGCTGAGTGTCTTGAATATTTTTTTTTCAACCTCATCCGTCAGTAAATCACCAGTTTCATCTTCCTCTTCAGAACTGGATTCTTCAGAGTCTTCGTTTTGTTTAGCCAATTCCTCTGACTTGCTCGATGGCACCTCCCTTATTGCTTCCTCATCCTTTTCAGTGTTTTTAGTGCTTATTTTATACCCATTCAGGCTGGTGTTCATGCCGTTTTGGTGTCTAATTTCTTTCTGTATGATGGATTCGGGTTGAGCAGATAATGGGGCACTATCTCTTTGACCCTTAGGACAAGCTGTAGCGCTCCTGTTATGTCTAGGGCCACGAGCAGGTTTTGAAGAGCTACATAACTTAGCTTTTGCCTTTCCATTACTACCATCCTGACTTAAGAGGCTCATTTTATCATTTGTAGGGTAATTCAATGGCCATCAAAGAGTTAAAGAGTGTTTAAAGATAAATTAATTGAAGTGAATCATAGGAGCTGGTTGATTAACTTGATCAGAAAATTATGAGAATGAAATATAGGCTATAGAAAACATTACTGTCTTTACGAGATGGTGTTAAGAGAAAGACTTATCCTCTAGTTCATTAAAACAGATAAAAGGTTTATAAGGTAAATGATGGCAATCAAATTTATAACTAGAGTATGCTAGTGAGAAACAGTTCTAAGTTAGCAAATGTTATCATATCTTAGAAGTTTTAGAGAATGGCATAAAATGTATCTAGGCTTACACAAAGGTTGCTTCAAATGTGCTTCATAAGTTTTTAATAGCCGTTATTCAATCTAATTGAAAATTTAGAAAATTAATTATCTCATAAACCCTAAGATTTCTACATATACTATAAGCTTAGGGCAACGATATGTGTTTATGTGCTAATTTTTTTAATTTGTGGCAAAGGATTTGGGATTCAGTCAGAATTTAGGGCTTACATTACTAATTTGGAGATACTAAGGTTTATAGTCTACATAGTTTAGAGCCTATTTTTGTAGTTTGTAGTTTATGCATTATAATAATGCTAAATATCTTGTTTGAAATATGTTTATATAAATTTGAACTTAAGCTATGACTTTTCATCACTTGAAGGTATTGTGTAAAATTTGAAATGTATAGCTGCTATATGAAGCATAGGAAAGTTACGAAATTCGCACATACCAATTTCAGATTTTATTGTTGAACGCGAAATATGTTTATAATGCTGATTCGAACGATATGTATGTGATTTCATTTGCTCTTGAGTGCTGTTTCAATTGTATGATTTGGTTATTTTAAAGGTTGGGTAAAGAGATTTCTCAAATTTTATAATGAAATATTAATTAAGCTAGAGAGGGCTTTGCATCTAAGCTTATAATATTTAATTTTTTGAAATGTAATTAATTAAGTTTTATACAATAAACCCAAAGGCCAGTTGACAAAATCTTGCATTGTAAAGTTGTTAAATTTATAAGCTCAGGGTTCTAACATTTAAGAAAGTCAAAAACTAAATAAATATCTATGGCTCCTGTGGCAATATTCTCATTTTATATCTTTTGAAAGTAGCATAAAAGGTAAATTAATGTCAAAATTAAATAGGCATGAATAAAATCTACAGTTACTCATGTTCACAAACCCACACACACACACACACATTCAAGAGCATGCATACACATCAAAGCGCATACACTCAAAATCATAAACATACTTATGAGCACACAAAATTGCACATACAAACACACAGAAATCTAAGCAAACCAACTAGAATAGCACACACAATCACAATCAATTACAGGTATGAGTAAAAGTTGCATACACACCATAAAACTATTCACACACACACAAAAATTAACATTTTAAACACCCAGCGAAATAATTACATCAGACACGAGTGCTAACTAAAAAACCATATACTTAGACCCAGTAAATTCGATACGATTGAGCTTGATGCAAACATAACATAAACACAGAAAATGTATCAATTCTACAAATATATACAACCTAAATTCATGAAAACTCAAGGATCAAAATTGTTTATATATCAATAAGGTTCTTACATATAAGCATAAGATAAAGCTATTATATACATATTTAAGATAGCTCCTAATACACTCATTTAAGACCCACTTAGATACACCTACCATCAAGCTCTCACATTCCCCAACACTAAAATCTAAACCTCCCGTTGACACCCTCTAATCCAGGTTATACCCACCCATCCATACACACCCACCCAACCATATCTTTCACACATACAAACAATTCGAAATAAGTTTAAATCTAAATGAGACATTCAAGCCGACTTATAGGTCTCAGATAAAGACAACTCTCGAATAACGAAGACATGGGACTATTTCAATCAAGTCCCCTTCCTAAAACCACAGATTCCAGTAGCCAGCAAAGTGAATACCAAGACATATATGACAAAATAGAAAGCACAGGGTGCTCCAAACAATACGAAGCACTAGAAGAGTGTGTTATTCAATACGATAAGTAAGTCTCCATCGGCTAAAGCTTGTTTAGAGACGAGAGGTTATTATGATATTTGTATACAAGTTTAAAGTAATGCTTAGACCACAGTCGAGTCATTCTGTTATGATACACATGAATATAACTATATATGTATTCAATTTCAAGCAACCTATATAAAATAAACAACTTAGAGCGTTTGATTTAGCATACTTACCCTAAGTGATTTCTATATCTATATAAAATAATGACAACACAATTCATAAACTCATATATAATATATATATAACGCAAAGTGCCATAATACCTTATGTATCACCTAAGTTATATTTGTTATGAAACACAATATATATTTTTTTATATATATGTATATATGTATATCTCAAATTGCTGCATTTCATTAATATGGTCGTACACTATACCATATAATCTTTATATCCTAGGGACTGGAGGAAATGCCAAGAAGAACTAAAGGCATTTTCTCGTTGCTGCACCGAAAATAAGGTACCCGTTTCGAGTCCAAACATGAAATAATTAACCATTATAAGGATCACCTTGATTTTGGATTTCCATAATACATATCAACGTGTTATGATATTTTTAGAATCTACATTAGGTTTGGATGGTCCTCTTTTTCACACACATTCTTTGGCAAAATCGTCATATCTCATAAACTTCTAATTTCTCTTTTTAAATCTTACTCAAATATGAGCCTGTATGAAATTTCACCACTTCAACTTATTAGAAACTTAGCTTTAGCAATATCCAGTAAAAACAATGAAATATCTAAAGAAACAGTTGAAAGCATTTTATGGGAGGAGGTACTTTCAAAGGTTGGAAATCAACCAAACCACCCTCTATATGGGAACACAGACCAACCTCAAATATATTTCACCTCCCCGAGCTGCCTTCTTGAAAATACCCAACAAAATAAACTACTTGAAATATCTACAACTCACAACCTGAATGAATATACTCCCCAAAAGACTGCGAACCAAAATTTTGGCCCCTATCAAACCTCAGAAAACATACCTGAAATCTATGATCCCTTACCCCTTTCCCAGTTATATGAACCAAACCTTATGATTGAAAATTTTAAATCATTTTTGGCCCTGAAGAAACAAGTTGTATACACACATTTAATTGATATACTTATTTCTTTCTTTAGAGATCAAAACTTTATTTCTACAATACACCAAGTTGATCGGAAACAACCTAATGTATTGAACAATATCATATCGGAGCATGATAAGGTTTTGTGGTTCATACTAACTATTTCTGGAAGCTACTTCAATACACACAAACAATTGGAAAATCTATTTTCTGTAGCAAATTTGTTGAAACCAATACTCTTAAAAAATAATGTTCAAATTGAAAAAATTATACATGATTTTTATTCAAATTTCAACTCCAAAGAGAATCCATTAAGGCATATGCAGGATATCTTCATGTATTATAATAACTCACTTCCTGATCATAAGATACTCACCGTCAATGTACAAAATAAATTATCGAACCTATACAGGAAAGTATGCCTCATTCAACCAATTATATTAGCTACACCAGGTGAGATTAGACATTATTTACTTACCGACTTTCCATACTCAAATTTTTTGAATACATACATAGTCAACCAAGGCTCATCAATTGATCTACCCCATGACTTCTTCAATCATTTTACTGAAAGAGACAATGATCTCACAATTGATTCATATATCGATCAAGATATTGGTGTATTTACAAAATTTTCTATAACAGCCTCACATAAGCAATACATACATCAGAATCCCTACCAAAGGAAAACAAACTCAAATCTATCATGTAATTTATATCTAATCACTGTCTTATATACCATTAATCTATGATTTAACTTTCATAACTTTTGTGTAAGCATATCTAAGTTGTTTATTATAAGAACAAATACGAGTCATAGATTCATATAAAGCCTAGGTCTTTTAAACAAATTATTTTCAGTCATTATAACTTGGTAATAAAATCCTAAGACCTTTTTATATATGCCAAAATGATGAGTTTGATTTGCCTTTATCCATATTTATGTAGGCTGTTAGTAATATATACTTTTGTTTTTATGAACTCTCATGAGATATCCTGTCAAAACCTTTTTTCTATTTGAATACACACATAACATCTTTATCAATTTCATTTACCTTACTATGGCAAACCCAAAGTAAATTCAAATAAGATTATAAATGAAGATCAATCAGACTACCTTTTTGGTAAGAAAATCGACCGGAACAATTTATCTGACTTCCAGCGCCACCTAAACACATCAAATGGTATCTAGTTCTTAATTTGAAATACAAGTGTGATGTGTATCTAAGTATCATTTCATTGTTAATGAAATTTTATGTGTGTATATACACTGTTTATAATGTAAAAAATATACCCAAAGGTATATACATTGCTTAAAGTATATCTGAGTGTATATACATCGTCTACAATGTGTCTAAGTTTATAAGCATGTATACATATTTATTTGTTGCTTTTAAATTTATGTGTACGTGCATGTATTTTTGTGACTGTATAAGTTTTTGCTTATTCATACTGATATATAATTGGGTTAGCAATCACTACTCAATGCGTGAATTTATTGATACTGAGTGTATTTTACATACAATTTCTTATTTTTGTCTACCCTTTAGAAAATTCAATAATTGGAATTCCAGACTCTAACTTCACCATATTAGATTTATCAGATGTGGTTGAAGAAAATGAACACAAGAATATTATGAGGCTTTATTCACCACCCTCATGGGGAGTAGAATCTATTTCTACTGGTATGAATACTCTTATTATATATAAAAATACACAACATTGAAATTTCTTTGACTTAGCAAGTATCCTAATAAAATATAACTTCATATGAAAACCTTATGTTAATGAATAACAATAATCAAGCACAGCAATTATTAAAATTAAGCATTACCTATCCCCCTATTATATCTGAATAGATACCAGTCAGCTACAATCTAATAAAAAGCTTAGGCATAATCAAAATAGCCAATTAAAAACTTTGCACACACCTTCACATCCACCTGAACTCAGAATCAGCCCATTTGTAAGGAAATTATACCTTGAGAATACAAAACGTACCATAACGGTCTATGACAACATTTTCGGGAATACAACTTTTACACACATATACAAACGCATGCAATCTATTGGTGTCTATGCCAAAATAAATGCACCCAAAAACAAACAAATACAACAACCAACTCTTGTATTGAATCCTAGGCCTAGGAATACCTTTTCCAATGTACTTACACAAAACACCACTTCAAGCCTACCAGAGTGGTTGTATTGTAATTTCTTAGCGCTTCAAGGTATAGAATCAAGCTATTTCCTTTGTAAGTCTAATCTTAGGCTAACAAATATGATGAAACATAATGATTACGTATATAAAATCCGAAACAAAACAATGGGTTTGCCCATTGTTCAAATTATCCCCCTACTCATCGAAAATATAAACAAACAGTTTAGAAAAACAAATCGACGTTAGTTTTTATTTTATATTGACCCTCTTGTTTATATTTGTGTACATAAATGTATAAATTTGTTGCACATAAAAATTACATAAACTTATTGAAGTTTATGTGCATTATATATGATATATACCAATATCCCCAAATAACTTATTCATACAATATTTATAATATTTACATCTTACCTATATGTATATATAAAATCTTAAATATCTCAACATACATTCATTATTTTTGAGCCTATACATATCTTCTAAAAATATAAAACATATGATACATACACATCGATTGATGTAATATGCATACAGTATACTATATTTATTAACCATTATATATATATGTATGTTTTTTTGTGTGTGTTTTAGCACGGCTAATGTCTTTTAAGTATTACTTTGGTATACGTAAGGACTTGTGCTTTTTTTGCAAACCACTTGAAGATTGGATTGAGCTCGATTATTGCCCTCCAACACATGAGCAGCCACCCATTACTTTGTCAGATAAATATTGCCAACAATTTGCATGGTATAAACTATGTGTGGAGTTTATGAAACCCTTAAATATAATTACATAAGTACTCTTTAGGATTGGTAGTCTAATAAGACGTATACAGGCATTTATATTTGAACTTTCAAGTTGCTTCGAACTACACATCAATGCTGATGACACGCCTTACAGGATTGCTTCTTCTCAATCAAGTGAGAAGATCGGCTTAGTCTTACAAGTAAGAAATAAATTTTCACTAACAAAGAGATATATCTAATATTTATTTAATTCAGTCATTTAATAATGGAGTGAAATTATTTCTAAATGAGTATGAATTGTATATATCAAATTTATCTAATTCATTTTCCAATGGTGATCAACTTTGTTCTTCAATAAATCTTTGGAGTAAGGGATTACAAGTGCTATCCAATTACATAGTAAAAATAATCAAAATTTTCAACACACCCTCATACCCTTAATTGAATAATATATATCATTCAACACATCCTCTCATAAATATTTCTCATCCTACCAAGTTAAAATACACATAGGAATTCATACATACACAATAGAATATTATGCATGCACCCAATAGCATATAGATATAAGTACAGACTAGGCTATATGTATATGCATAAGCACAATAACATACTCACTCATATCTATCAATGTGTACATTAAAAGCAAACATTGAAAGTTGGTTACCAAAGATAGAATTTGTTGCATCACTCTGCCAAATTCTTAACCCAAAAGGCTCAAGAAGGAATCTTTCAAAAGGTACTATTATTGTCGATATATATCCCTAAGTTTTTATTTTTAAAGCCTATCTTTTACACACACAGAAACGTCAAATTATTGGATATTTCCACGAGGCATACACCTTATAGAATACCTCTATAACCAGACAATTTCTTTTGAATATCTTAAAAATTTCGATGATTTGGTACTACTAGTTGACACCCAAACACAGCCTAGAATATACTCATCTAATCTTCCTACCTTAAATTTGATATCTTTATTAACATGTTGTAGGAATCTCGAGCTCTATTTGATATATCATCTAAACTCCTCTCTGATTCATTAGCACCTTATCTCCAATTTTTAGATGGTTTCTTGTTTAAGGTATACGATATAGTTACACACCTAGTAAACCAATCTCTATTATATATAAATTTGATCAATTGCAGCCTACACATAGAGAATTATTTGATGAGTTTGTCATCACAAATGATTTGGTTTCATCTACTCTCAATATGGATGAATTATCAACTGAAGGACAACGCACAAGTATTCTAAACAAGATAAATCTACACACTGACCAACATAATTATAACATACAATCCTACCCCAACAATTCATTAAATCTTATCTTACCCGACTTTTTGGAGTCACTGGCTCACAACTTAGAGCTCACTCAACTACTAAAACAGACGCTTATTAAGATATCTGAGAATTTGTTCAGAGCCTCTTCACTATACCCTTTTGATAGTGAGATTATTTTATGTTTGATTTAATGTGTATAATAAAATAATAAGAAATAAACTACCTCTTTATAGTATCTGGTCTTTCAGTAAAACTAAAATATTTCATTTGAAATTTTAGCAGCTATTTTTTTTTATAGCAAATTTAGGGCTAAAATTGGCACAAATAAGCCCCGATTCTGATCATTTATTTGGATCTTTACACACAAACCTGAATGTATTCATAAATGAATTCTATGAAAGTAAGTTATCTTTATTTGAGTCTACTATTATTACTTAACACAATTTCTCAATCCCATAGAACAACAATTTGACTTCCATACAAACATACAAACTTTTATTCACATTGATCCCTATTCACATACTTACAACCTTTGAGTGTTTATACACACCCTTTTCTCTGAATTATTCTCTCTTATTAAATTACATTAGACCTAATTAATTTACAATGACACAATTAATTCATATGAGACCTAATTAATTTATATTACACATAATTAACTTATGCACACCAATAATTGATACTACACTTAATTCATTCATATGGCACATAATTTTGAAACACAGTTAACTTAAGTTACACACAATTATTATAGAATTCATTTGTCTACAACTCTTATTTTTACACATCAGATGCTTCATTTCAATACAAACAAGAAGAATCAGAAACCAAAGCAAACATAATCCTCCAATACTCAACTTCAATTGAAAAAATTGATTTCATTAAAGCTACTTATCGCAATCTATTAGAACGTTCTTTCCTTAGATTACAAAAAATATTCAAATTTTATAACAACAAACTTACTAGTAATGAAATTATGGATGACTTCGTGAATCTAAGAAACTCACATGATTATCAAACTCTGTAAGTAAATGTAACTATTATGTTCATTAATACTATTCTGGGTCCAAAATATTATATATCTACTAGAGCACATAAATTCTAAACCATTCACATTCTCCATTTCATAGCACACACATAGACAATCTATATACTCATAAATTGCAATAAAAGAATATAATCCAATCCTACTTATACTCCAATCTTTTTTAATCCAGTGAGGAGCCATACATAGAAAACACACTACCTAGAGATGCAATTATAGGGGTTAGATCCTAAGATATTAAAATTATTTTACAAAAGTATCTTTAAATATATTTCATCTTACATTCAACAGGAAAACATAGCTAACAACAACGATGGTATGAATATATCTTGTCAGAAATTAACTTAAACTGATTTATTAGACATTATATTAGCTTCTTGAATCATATAAGCTTAATAAGGCTATAATTTTTATTAATTTCATATTTCTGTGCGTTATTTCGCTTAGCAACCTTATCTACAGAAACGACAATCGATAAAGCTTTCAAGTCATGTTTATACACAGCTTTCAATCTACAATGTGACCTATACAATACAACTATAATGATTTTCTGTAAGAAAGTATCACCATTCGATAACTATTTTGGAGATATTAGGAAGGTAATACACCAAATAATTCAAACCGTATATACATTTATTGTAAGTGTGCATCTTTCTGTTGTCTATATAAATTAGTTCATTTTATACGGGCAAGGATTCACAATGGGAAGTTTTATAAGCAATCTGTTTGACCATCTCTGGGACCCTGAATTTATCGATATTCAAAATTTTTTAATATCTAAAATTGAAGAGTTCACAAACTTGAAAAAGGGTGATATACCATCAAACAAAGGTTATATGCCTGCTAAGTAGATTCGTATACGTGTATTTAGGATCTTGTGTATATTATTTTAGCTTGGTACTGATAACCTCAATTATATATATACCTCCCTAAAATAATTTTGGCTATTAATTTCCCCTTTTCCTTTATCCTTAGATTTGCATTTACAATTTTCATTTAACATCTTTCCTTCTCAGAATTTTCACATCCTAAGAGCCAATTAAATATCTATTTAACACTTACAAAAAAATCACCCCCCGAAAAGTATCTTAGTACTTTTAACAAAGCTAAGTGTTTAAGAGTGAACTTTCTTAAATCAATCTCTTTAGATTTATTTTTCGCTCAGGTAAGTATATAGATTTAATCGAGTTTTATATTATTAAACAACCACATTATACCTTTCAAAGAGTGTTGTCAACAAGTATGAAGATTTATTCCAATTCTTATCACTCATTAAGTATAATGAAGTAAACTGCAATATCATTTGGGCTCTATATTTCAAGCACATCAGGAATTTCACAAAAATTATGGACCCCTCAAAAAGGTTTGTTCTTCATTATTGAGAGACATAACCATTAATTTCTTTATCTAATTATTTTTTTCCTATTAATTTAACAGAGAAATTGCTGCTGGTAAATCACCATACCTAACAAACTATTGATAGCTTCATCTTAATATATGTATGCTTAGCTAACTTAAGTGACATAAAAAGAATCATATCCATACATTCAATACAGTACTACTTGAAGACCACTATGAAATATTACATAGCATTCAATGTACCCTTTTAATACTCGGGCCCTTACAATCAGAGATAAGATTTGTTTTTAAAGCATTCCAAGAATACATTATGAGAGAAGGTGTAGATACACCTTGGCAAATGATGCTTCGAGCGTTTTCCAATTCTCGACTTTATAGTGATATGATTGATAATCACAAAAACTATGTTGATCAGATATGGACAAAGTAAGGACATAAAGCATGTTTAATTTTAATATTTCTTGTGTTTTGTTATTTGTTACAAGTTACTTTCATGGTCAGTCTAATATAGATGATGCCTCTATTTAAATGTACTTAGTACAAACATACAATCTGTCCGTTTTAGACCTTCGCACAATTGAATTAAATTAAAAATGCAACCACCCAATAGATTCAACTTAAAAGTATGCACACCCTTTCAATTGATATTATTAAACCTTTTCAGGTGTTTCCAAAATACAAACCTCACTACAATCAGAGATATAATACTAACCATTTGTAAACTTATTCATGCTACCTTAGCTCTCCTTCAAATGCTTCCAAATTTTGATATAAATTCAATGAAGATATCAGAAATTCAAAAGATATTAGATGAATTTATCTACACTAACAAATGGTTGGAATTAGAAAAGGCGATAAAGATAAGAACTCAGTTTGATGAAAATATTACTCTTGTAACCCAAATACTCAAAAATTTGGAGCATTTGGAGCTATTCAAGGCTTTAAGTATTCGCTTAGATTTTAACAATTTCTACTCAAAAAAGCGCTCAACCTTATTTTAAAATTTATTTATAAATTCATATTTCATTTTTACTTGTAATGTTTACATTGAGAATAGTATATATACTTTATTAAAACTATTTAATATAATTCTTTAGATTTTTTAAATGCTTAACCTTCTGTAATTATCATTATTGTCAAATTTATAGACTTAATCTTTGTCTATTTAAATCCAGCAATCTATATACATTTTTAGATATATATGCAATAATCATATAATAGGGCGTCCACTATGAATATAACGAGGTTCTAAACTACGAATAAAATATGTGTATGTGAATGCTTAGATTAAATATCTTTAATGAATACACATAACGTGGGGTCAAACTATTCATGAGCCCAATTATATGGAAATTTCAATTGTTAAATAAAAGATTTTATTAAAAACTTGAGTCATCTAAAAGAATTTTATTAATTTTCTGTTTAAATACTATAGTCCAAATAAGCATTTAAGACTCATTTCGCTTACCTAAATGCCTTTTAGCTAATTAATTTTTACCTAAAGCTTAAAAATGCAGTGTTTAGAGGTACAATTATACTAACGAGCTAATATTTATCTTATTTAAGTAATGCAAAGTTGTATAGGTATACAATAAAAAGGAAAGTATATATACATATGTTCATCATTATTTTAAATTAAATTAAAAGTTAATCTCGTATTTACACATTAGCATTAAAATAATGTAAAAATAATAAAACTTGCAAAGATACATATCTCCTCTATTTGTGTGTGTGTTAGGTAATTTTTAACTAATTTCAATTTATTCTATTTATAAGTGATCGTAGACTAGGTTTCACTTTGTTAGCTAACTAATGAGTGTATATAAATCTTTGAGAAATAAGTTACAAATTATTAAACAGTGTATGAATAATATTAATTCTAAACATTTTAACCCCAAAATGTAAACCGTGCTAATTTTTATATGAAAAAACATGTATTTACAATCAAATTATGGTGTATAGAATTAATTAAGTCTAAATTAGGATTAAAAATCAGCTTATTGTTAAAAAATATTCTCATTTTGATAAAAGTTTTGTGATAATGAGTAAAGGCTATGTTTAGATATGTATGCAAACATGCATGGCAAATGTGATGCCGTATTCTTGCATTTAGCAGTGGCTGATTTCGATATAGAAATAATTTTATATTAATCAGGGTGTGTTCATTTACCCATTCTTCCTTCCTCCACTTGTCAAGCATATCGTAAATAACAACAACTCCAACACTAGATAACAAAGTTTTAATGATGAGCCCCAATTACACATAGTCTAAAAACAATACCCAAACAAAACCGAACGGAAGAAGAATTTAACTATTTGTTTAATTCAATTTCATAGTTCTGTTCTTATAGAAATTGTACTAGAAATAATTATCAATGACATTATTCTTTAATGATTATTTTACTACAAACAACTTTCACTTTCCCAACTTCTTTTAGAATTAACTCCTCAAAGACACTTTTAACTTTTTTCTTTAACCTCATCTACTATATTATTCTTACCTCTATTTCTTCCAATTTCAAAACATGGGTAAAGCTGGCAAAGGTACCGGAAGTTCTGGTAAACAGAATGACAAAACACACACCTTATGTAGGAGATGCGGTAGGAGATCATACCACATCCAGAAGAAATCTTGCGGAGCTTGCAGTAAGTAATTCTACGAATAAAAACTGTCCTTAAGAACAATCATTCCACACAAAACTGATAAGAGCCTGTGTTTTCATATTGTAAAACCTTACATCTGCAATTTTAAAACCCACTATGTTATTGTGATAGATTTTATGTAGGATTATCAGAATTATTTCTTCTTGTTACATTACAACATATTGATATAAGACAACTTGAACTATTTCATCTACTTAGATGCTCCTTCTGCCAAGATAAGAGGTTATAACTGGTCCACAAAAGCCAAAAGAAGAAGAACTACTGGCACGGGAAGGTATGCCACTTTGACTTTTATAAACCTCTTCCAATAGACCTATATAACGAATTCATTTTATTCTACTTAGATGCCGATACTTGAAGACATTACCCAGAAAATTTAAACATGGATTTCGCCAGGGAACAACTCCTCCTGCCAGAACAAAGTACACCGAAAAGAATAAAGTTACTGCTTAAATGAAATAACTGTGATTTGATATCTGAAGTTTTTAATGTCTATCAACAAATTTTTAAGGATTGACTTTATTATTTCCAATTTTAATAAACCATGTGAAACTCTACTTTAATAAATGAGATCCATCAGTTTTGTGCTTTTCTTATGACGAAATTTCATATATAAAAATCACTCGGTTATTTGATTTCTTGTCAATTAAATTTCTTTATCTTACTTACTACCATAAAGTTAGCTTAATTTTAAAGCATTTCAAGAGTTATTTATTAGTGACTTACTATTTCACTCAAATTATATTTTAAGCAACATCTTTATTACACATTTATAAGCTTAAGTTACTCCAACTATAAAGAAATTCTATCAATTATATATTATGGCTAACTTTTTGGTATATTTTGTAAATTGAACCTTCAAGGATATATTTTATTTAGGATTTATATGCATTAGGGTTTTAATAAAGTTTCAATAGTTGAACAAGTATATACAATTAAGATTTTATTTACATAAAATTTGTTAGTTAATTAATTTATGAAAGCTCAATAAAAAGTTTTAGAAAATTTCGAAAATCATCACGCGATATTTTATTTTTGCGTCTTAAAAATAATATTTGGAGATGAGTTTGGGTAATCAATCATGTGATTGACTTGCACAGAAGTCCTGATATTGATTAGAATCCATAATATCTTCTGGCATATCTTTCGAATTCATTTTGATTTTGCAGAGCCAACCTTCTGATTCTGGATCATCATTCACGGCGCTAGGATCATTTTCAATTGCTTGGTTAACTTCAACAACTTCACCATCAAATGGAGAGTAAACATCTCCTACTGCCTTAACCGAAGCTACAGTAGCCACAGCTTCACCTAAGTAATTTTTATGATAAATATTGATAAATCAAAGATAACTGTTAAGATTGAATAAAATATAGTAATTTGTTTTATCATAAAACCTATCTGGAATCTAAATAGAGAAGTGAGATAGTTTAGCATATAGTGTATTGTCTGCTATAGATTATAAAATCTCTAATAAAACATGAATGCTAAGTTAAATATATTAGGGAAAAATATCCTATAGAAAATAATTATAAAAAAATGGTTGTAACACTAATTATTTTTAGCTAAGAAAATTTGGTACTCATTAGCCTAAACAATATTTAACATTCTATTGTTAGCTAATCAAGTGCTTAGTTTTGAATGGATATTTATGCTGTTTTAATTCGATACCTCTATTGAACTGAGCTCCAACATTTGGGAGTTCTACGTAGGCTACTTCCCCTAGTTGTTCTACAGCTACAGAGCTTATGCCAATTGTAGCAATCTTTTCGGTGCCTTCTTGTACGTAAAAGTATTCGTGTGATTTTGTATAATACTTAGGGAGTGATGAGAATGAGGAAAAATTGAAACTGAGAGGGCCTGATAATGATGGACAGGGAAATAGGTTCTTATCTGCTGAGAAAGAAGTTCTCATGAGATGGTATCTACTGAAGGTACCGAATGACCTGTTTTTAAGTGTTGTAAAGAGGATGGATCTGCTCTTTAACATTTTTGCAGTAAAGTTATTTAAAGTTATTGTTATAGGTATTAAAAAGCAAAAAAAAATATAAATTATATACAACAATATAAGTTTCTTGTAACTGTCCTTGAAAAGGTACTATAGATGATTTTGAGAAAATCAAAGTAAATATATGTCAACACCTCCAATCAAATCATCATTTGAGTATGAATTTTTAACAGACATTAGGGCTCTTTGAAATCCATTTCGTGTGATTTTTATGATTCATACAAATTTACATGCTACACAAAAGTGTGTTATGTTATTGCAACGTTTTCCTATGGTCAAGAGTAAGTAAGCATCCTGTAAAGGAATTACATGCTTGACATATCACAGAACCTAAGTTAGTTAACTCTCACTAGGTATTACAGTAGCTTTAGCGCTTTCAAAACTAGACTTTTAATAAGAATACTATGCAGCTTGAAAAGTACTAGCATGGGCCTTGACATATTGAGAACTAAATTTAGTCGAGTGTTTTAAATAAGTACTAATAATGTGAATTCTGATAGCTTTGATGCTTGCTCAAATTGTTTCTTTCTAATCTTTGAGTAGTATTAGTGTGTAAATTAAAATTATGAGCGATAACTGATGTATTGATTTTATTCACAAAGCTGTAGCCTGTTACATAAATGGTTATCACTTATTTTATCAAATGTGAACAAAGGATTTTTGTCATGCATTTTAATTATAAGTTTTGGAGATTAAAAAAAAAAAAAATTCCAACTATAGAGACTTTAATAACCATTTTAAAATCTTGGTATATATAACTCTTTGGTAGACCTTGAGTCAAGTATTCTTTACCCCCAAAATTTAAATCTTAACGGACTCTTATAAAAAGATTGCTAGGTAGTCGCTTGAATAAAATTTTAGGGGTTGAACTTCTCTTTTAAATATTCGAGATGCTCACACGTTAAGTGAATTAGTACTATTGGCCTTAAGTTTACTTTGGGCTTAATTTCAAATTAAAACAAATTCCTGGGAGAGAATTTCGGCTTCGGGCTATAAAGTATCTCAAGTTTTGAATAAATTGTGTCTCTTAACAAATTTTGGAATCTGCTTTTTTAAAAATGGTTCAAAATAAATATATACAAGTTAATTTTAAATGCCACCTTATAAAGTATAAAATTTCACTAATGATTTAAGTTTTTGAAGTTTAAACAACAATAGATTACTCTAAATGCACACTAAATACTTTCAAGGTAGCCAATTAACATATGTTTTCCAAGTGTGCCAAAGTCATTTATTTTCATAAAGATTTACATTCAGTACTTATTATACAGCCAATCGCTCCAAATCATGAAATATGACTTAATTATAAACCTCGATAGGCTTTAAAGTGTAATATATATTGACAATTTAAACTTGCAAAAAAGCTGAAAGTGTTAGTAATCGACTTTTGTTACCTAAGTCTTTTAGCACTTACAATCAAGTGGTAAAACGCAATGAGCTTTTCCCCTAAAACTAATTAGTCATGTTGGAATTTATTTCTTATGTCATCTCAACAGTTATTTCCTTAGTATCGTGATGCCATATTAATATGATCTATATTTAACTCTTGACTTTCAGTTACCCATTCCTTGAGTTTTTATCAATTCTTAATTGCTGTTAAACATAAGTAATTGTTTGATTGATTTCCTAACTCATTGTTATATTATATAAGCTTTATATTTAGCTAAACTTTTCCTTATTAAGCTATGGTCAATTTCCTTGACAAGAGCGTTTAGGATAATTAAAATCAAAATTAGCTTTCAGAATATTTGTTATAAGAAGCTACAGAAGTTTAAAATCACTTAGAATGTCTATGAAATTAACTTTTAATTGTTAGCCTTTTGTAATTCAAATTTTGTTCAATTTTGGCTACTGATTTTATAAAAATTAATTTTTGGTTATGAAAAAATAAGTGAAAATGTTATTAAATCAAATGAGATTGGTAAAATTGTACCTTTTGAAATGCACAGTACTTTTTGTCAAGTATAAAGGCTGTTTTTAAAGAAATAGAAATATTCCAAAGAAGTTAGATTTCATTTAATTTGAAGGCATTAAAAATAATTTGAAAATTTTTTAAATAAATCGAAGAAAATTAAAATAAGTTAGATTTTATTTAATTAATTAGAGGCCATTTTAAAAAAATTGGAATTTATTTAATTAGTTCAAAGAAGCTTAAATTAAGTTGGATTTCATTTATTTATTAAATAAAATCTAAATTAAGAATCGCACACAAAGTAGTTTCATCATTGTCATCAAGTAATTGGGCAATGACAGTGGCATGCTTAATGAAAAATGGTACGGGCGGATATGATATTGATACTGAAGCTACGCCAGATGTTTGACCCGGGTGGATTGGGCAATCCATGTAACCACAGAGTTCTGTTTCGTATGTATATGAGATGGGTCCAACGCTAGCTTTAAACTTCATTTTAGGATTGTTAATTTGGTGGGGTACATCTATAGTATAAGCAATATAAAATTTTTCATCAACATCTACAGTCCTAGGTCTAAATTCTAAATTTACAATAGTGCCTGGACTAGTACATTGGATCCAATTGTTGAACTTTGCTTTTGAAATGGGTTCCTCAGCCTTTGCTTTTGAAAGGAATTCCTCAGATTGTGATTTAGTTATGAATGTGCTTAAAAAAGCAAAGAAGAATAGAAGTGGTAAAAAGCTGAAATGTCCCATTTTCCATTAAGGATTTTTATAATTGTAGCTAATTAGAAAAAAACTCAGCTGAATGTTAGTAGGGCTTATTAGGGTATGCTGTAACGCTACTTTAAAAAGTTAGTGTTAATAACACAAAATATTTTTGCTAGATGATAATATATAGGTTTGTTGTGAAATAGTCTGTCTATATTGTGCAAAAGAACCTTTTCTCTAGAAGTTCAAAAAATTATACAAAATTTTCCCTAGCAGAGCATGGGTGCCAAAATTAAGTTAAAAAGAAGAATCTATTTATTAAACTGAATAAGTTAGTTAGAGATTAAATGTTGAATAGGGCTGGTAAACTCTTTTCTTGGTTAGTTGAAAAGAAAAAAGCAAAAAAGAAAACACCATCTCTTTTTTTGCTAGTTTTTCTAAAAACGAAGAAAGTTTGGGTTTAAAAAGTTTCTTTCTACGTACAGCTCTCTATCAATGTGTCGAACTTTTTTAATAAATAATTTTCAAATGTTAATTTGTTCTGATACAATTTTAACATCTCATTCAAGCATTGTGAGAAGTTTTAGTTCAACTTTAACAAGGCGACTATTACTCTTGCATTTTAATTTAAATTACTGTTTTTTCTACATAATTTGCTTTGTGTTTCGTTATTTTCCTCTAAATCAAATTTGGTTAGCTTTCTTCCAAAGTTCTGATTTTCCCATTGTTTCTAGGCTATGAATTTGTTCGTGCATATTGATGACGTTACATATTGTAAAACCAAGATTATGAATGCTACTCTTATATTGGATCACAAAACAACTAGTTACAGTTTGTGATTTATAACCAAAATTGAACTTTTTAACGATAGGGTCAAAGTATCTATCCTTTACCTACATGCTAACTGAAAATCAACTCAATATTTGATTGGTTATAAAACCAATCAGCCTTAAGATGTAATCGAACATAACATACTTGCTAAAACTTATAAAAACAAGTCAAAGTCATTCAAGCTTAACAAATTTTTATAATTTAGAAATCCTAAACTAAAATTTCAACTAGAATTCCAATAGAGCATGTTTTAAACCCTTTTTAATATAAGTAAATTAGCAATATATAAAATCACCTATGATGATTGTTAGCAAGTCAAAATAAGGTAAACATATTCCGATTAAAGCTTGGTAAAACTTTTATTTAAATGATATATTCAGTCATATGCTTGCTTAAATATCTGAATTTGACTTTTCATTACTTAGGTAAACAATTATACAAGTGGACTGTTTCAAACTGCTTTAATTTTGAAAGATATGTTGAAGGGGAGTTTAACTAAAGTATTAGTTAAACAATTAAAATTTAACATTTTAAGCAGAATAATAAATTACTAATGGTTTTTGTTTGTTTTTTCTATATTTACTGTTCATTTTAGTTGTTGTTGATAAAGATTTACTAGTGATATTTATGGCTCATATCAATTATATGAAGCTTCTCAAGATGTGTTATCTATGGTTATCAATTTTGATTTTTCAATCACATTTCTGTTATAATATGATTAAACAATTGTTGCAAATTTTTCTTTTTCCCTAACTAAACCATTTATTACTCTTTGTGGTATACGAAGCTCGATGTGTGGTTCGAGTATATTAGATTTTAAAAAATTGATTACTATTAAAGAGTTTTACTTAGCATAACGTTATCATCTTAATTCATAGCCTAGTAAATAAAATACAACTTCTAAAAAACGCTTCAATTTTTAAATTGATTTTGTTTTGAAAATTTGGAAATAAGCAAGTTCCTAAAATTTAAGAGCAAAGCACAAATTTAGCACACGCTTTTGTATAATTATTTTGAAATTCTGTAATGGAAAGTAATATTTTTACAAGATCATTCATTCCTAGCATTAAAAATCTACATTTTGCCTCTACACATACTACTACCTTTCCCGCTTCAATAGTAAATGCTACAGAAATATCACCCGAGTTTAGATACGTCAGGTACCACAATCATAAATATTTGAGTGGGTGTGACAGCCGGCAAAGGTATAAGATGTGCATGAAAGCATCCCTGTGAGGATTTATAGAGATTGAATATAAATTCGTAGCATTTGCAATCATATCTACTGAATTTACTAGTCTTGATATATTCATAGTAAAAGTTTCTTCTATTGGTTAGCCTATATAAAAAATTTCTGGTGACGATGAAAATGAAATAGCTGTGTTGGATTCTTGGAGGACTTGAATATGTAGTAATCGTGAATACCCACTTATCAAAAATGTACTTGCTATGCAGAGGGACATAGCTTGAGTCATCATCATGATTCTTATTTTCAATAATAAAATCTATTTTTCTAGAATAATGTACATATGTTTTGTAATTTAATTCATGTTAAAATTTTTAATTTATATCTAGACTTAATTAGTCTATTAAAGTTCTTTCCAATTATTTTTATATTGAGTGTGATTTTCCTAAGATTTATGATTGTGTGTGAAAGTTTCAGTCAGAATCACCTATGAGTTGTGAGCTATTTATTAATAATTTCATCTATTGGGATACTAGGAATGATTGTAATTAGTATATTGAAACAATAAACAGTCTTGTAACTATATTAAAAACTTTAAATCAACTAGCCGTGCTCGCTTACAAATTTTATTAGTGGCCCTATAGTCTTTCGTGATCTCTCATAATTAATTATAAATTTTACATGGTAATTGAATGCTTTTAGTTACATTAATGGGATTCCTTATTTTTAAAAGCTTCAAGAGGTTCGTCAATTATTAATTGTTTCTGTTAATGTATTTAGCATAATTTTAACCAAGTAAATGAACTTTATCATTTCTAAGAAACAAAATAAAGTTAAAACTAAAAAGTCCCTCTACCTTTTTTTATTCGGATTTGATTAGTCATTATTGTGATGCATCACATGCGATTATTAGGCCATTTGCTATAGCTTATAAAATTAAAGTTAATAGAACTTTAATTAATATTAGATAGTCAATTAAATTCTGCTGTTAGTTTTTAAAATCATGTGCTTTAAGTCTTTTGTACGATGGTTTTTCTATGTTCTTATCTGCCTTTGCACAATATTAATTTGTTGAAATTTGTTAAAACAAGTAATAGGAACCTCGGGATGTAAACCACAATTGGTTCGAAAGTTTTTTTTTGAATGAAAATTTGTCTATTAAAAAAAAAAAATTATTAGTCAAGTTTAGCCGATCTAGGAATGAAATACTTAACTAACAATCATGACAAAATTCATAATTTGCAAATTTGCGACACCTGGCTAGTGATGGTTAAGATTTGAAAACTTGTGGCATCTGGGTAGAATAGGCATCACTGCCACACTAATGACAAAAGCTGTGAAAAACATAAGCGAAGTCCTTTGCCTTTAACATCTAATGACAAAAGGTGTTAGTTGGAACCCTCTTGTTAAGAGTACTCAGTAAGATTTCTAATTTAACTAGAAACTTTTAAGTACTCTTATTTCGAGACTTGTTGCATAGTTATAATTTTATCAATCGCCCTTTGTGTTATGTATTGTGCAATTAAAAATTGGATTAACTTATTGCTAGTAAATAAGTGCTAACTTCTTGTTTTGTTACTTCAATGCTGAGGGTTATTTGGTTCGCTTACTAGGCTACTTGTAGGTTTCATAAACTTAAACTGATTAAAAAGTGTTAGGCTGTGTGTACATTTATATATACTAGGATCGATTATGACGTTTTTTATAGCTTTCCTTTCATAACCTAGTCAGATTAAAATGCTAAACAACAATTTAACCAAATCATACACAACTTAAGGAAAAAGTCAAATAGAGAATGATTCAAAAGGGATAGTAGTGGGGCATCTGTGTTAATTACTTATTAAAGTTTAGCAAGCATAAATTCAAATTTTTTATTCAGGATGAAATTTTAATTCAATATGTTTAATATTTTAAAACTAACACCAACATTTGCAAATTACAAGCATTACATACCAAAGGTTCTTTCACTTACCAAGGAATTTTAACATTATGCCAGTCAAAAGCATATATATTTTACAAATTGAATAATTGTGTATATATATATATAATTTGGAAGTACCATTAACTGTCACTAAAAATATGATCCGACAATTGTGCCTATTAATAAAAAGTTAATTTAAAGTCCCTTACTAAACTTAATATTTACTTAACTCAAAGTTGAAATATGTGTCAGATAAAATAACCACCACTAACAGCTCAGTTTTAAACATGCAATAAATTAAGCCTAAACAATAGCTAAAATGAATTCGCTTATCTTCTCAAGCAGTGATAGAAACTTTTCGATTACAACACAAAGTTAAATAGAGGTTACCAAGATTATGCTTATATTTATAATGCTTTTCACTTATTTTGAACCTAAAATCTAAAGTATGAATTATCAATAAAATATTATTTTCTTGCTTATAACTGAATCATAAAGCATTTTTTCATTTTTGGAACATGGCCCAAGTCTCAATACTATTGTTTACACTTTGCTCACATTTTTTCTGGTCACCATACGATAATGTGTTAAGCATTAATACTGATAAATCATGTGGCAAAAACTGGTGTTTATCATCTCCCACAAACAATGACGCCACATATTACAATAGTAGGTATTTAAACACTTTTATGATTCTTTTAAACTTATGAGGCTAAATAAGAGAGCGATTCTTATAGTAAATATTGAAAGACATAACTCATATCATACAATTTGTACAATTGCAGTGATGCTTTATATGTTTTGTTTTCCCAGCTAACACTTTACTCCATTTAAATAAGGGAAAGACACTGGATGTAAGCCAAAACAGTTAAATATAGTTTACTCATATAGTAATTTAACACCTAAATTGTATCCTAAGGCAGTCAACTTTGTCAATCAAGAATTATCTTCAAGCGACAGTATGAGAATAACCGTAAAGACTATGACAGGTTAACCTCATTCTCATTTCAGAATAACTCTAATCATATTTTATAATTTTAGGTCGAGTAATTCAACTTGAAAAGATAGACAAGAATTCTTCAATAGCCCAGTTAAAAAAAAAGATCGAATTGAAAGATGGAATGCCCGCTAATGAACAACGATTAATTATTAATGGCAAGCAACTTGAAGACCACATGAAAGTCAAAGATTATAATCTCACAGTAACAGATATACAAGGGCTATTTCTTGCTTTTTTCTAATTATCTCTAACAGAATCTATCAACTCCACTTTTTAATTTTTTAGGAGGATACTCCCATACAGCTGGTATTAAGACTAAGGGGTGGTACTGAACTCGATTCTGCAAATTATATCATCCCTATAAAGGGCCTGTAACTAACTTTATTTGAAGATAGCAAACAACCCCGGATGACTTGAAAATTAGCACCTTAATTGTTTACTTATCATTATTAAATCTATCATCAACTAAAATAAGAATTATATTAAATTAACATCCACAAAACTCATCTGCTTGAGTATGATCAAGCTTTTTCCTAATTATTTTCAATACTTCAAACAAATCTTATATAGTAAATATTATTAAAGGTATTATTTATTCGTATTGAATAATTTATTGACTCAATTATCAAGCAATACGTTTTTAATAACTCCGAAATTATAACACCTTAAAAGCAAATTACTTTTCAGTTTTCCAAAAATAGTTAAAATAAATCCATCTAATTTAAAAATAGAAAATAATTTTAGAATGAAAGTCTTTGAAAAAGTCAATTAATCCACTTAAGTATATTTCAAAACATACACAAGCTTAAATACAGTAAATCGTTAGAATGAACAAATCAATAAATCCTTTTTTTATTACTAGATAATCTAGTAAAAGTTTATGATGATCTTACAAAATGTTTATACAATAGGGCTAATTATTCATTTTTAAATTAGAATTTTCCTCGGCAGTTACCTTTACACATAATTCTAGGAACTTTTTTCAATAGCCAAATTACCTTTTCCAATGTAGTCTAGTATATCAAATATTCATGCTTAAATCAGTTAAATACAAATGGTAAAGAAATAATTTAAAAGAGAGTAATTTTCTGCTATTTTCTAAATAATTTTTATACTCATACATCCTATTAGTTTATCTGAGAACACTGTAGCTTAGTAATCGAACCTAACTTTTTGTCCATTTATTATTGCATGAAATTGGGTAGCTAAAATCTAGCACAGTAATTTTAGGTAAGCCATATCGAATGAATTTATTGAGATTCCGATAGAGTTTAAAAAATTTGAACTTATTTATCAAATGGTTGCAGACTTATTCATAATCTACTCTAAAACGGTGTAAAATGAGCTAAGACCAATATTTTAGGATTTTTGATCAAAGATTAAACTTTTAAATGAAATTACTCTATTAATCCATCTAATGAATCGGTTTTATCGACTATTTATAAATTTTGGTATTAATCAATAAAAATGTTAGACGAAAATCTAGGAAAGAGGCAAAAAGTGTTGTCAAGTTTGATTCAACAAAAATCGAATTTTTTTTCAAATCATGCTCCACACTTTTTGAAGTTGGTTAATGCGCCTCTACCTTCACCTTCAGATCCTCCATCTATAAAAGGGTATATAATCCCAGAAAAAAATTATGCATCTAAAGATATGCTTAATTTGATCTTAGTGATGTGCGCTATTATGACCCTTTTTTTGATTATTTGCCTGGGATTTTGTTTGTATAGAGCACATAAGAGACAAAGAGACGAGCTAAATGATCTCAAATATAATATTACTCAGGTAATAAGATAAGAAACGAAATTATCGCTTGTTAATATTTTTTTAAATTTACAGAGTACAGTTCGGAAATAAAAGTGATTCAGATATTATAAAGGAATTATTGCTATTGATAAGCTCAGAGTTTCAATGTAAAAATTTTTTAGCTGCAAGGCGAACGCGTTGGTCAAAGGCAACGCTTGAAATTTTACCATTTGGCTCATATAATGGATTTAGTTGAATCTTGATAAACATTTCATGGACTTCATTGAAAAATGATTTTATTTTTTCTTCAATCCCTTTATGTTTACTTAAAATCATGAATTTGATCATTCCTTGAATGTCAGATACATTTAATTAAAAGATGTAAAGTAAAGATTAATAGTGAATATAATATAAGAAAAATCAGCTATATGAATTTAGAATTGAAATTTTTTGAGCTTTATTTCACATTTCCTTTGATAATTTTTCGCTATTTGAAGCATTTTTGTATGGAATTTTTGTAACAATGCAATAAAATATTTTATCATTAATTAAATATTTTATCTAAAAAATGGGCCACAGTATATTTTACCTGAAGTGCAATAGCTTGAAACACTTAAATCCCTGTATCCATCCACGACCTTAAGATACATGTCACCTTTTGTCCATACAAGTTTATCAACTGCATCAATTGCTTGGTATAGGATAATTTGATTAGAGTTGGGCGAGTCCTCTCTATGCCCAGGTGTTGAAAGGTCAGCTTCATATAGAGGTCTATCTCCTTTTCCAATAATTGCAAAAGCAATTATTGTTGCTGGTGAGGGCATTTTATGGAAGGAATTCAAATTCAACTTTGTTACTATGATTTTCTTTAATTATAAAGAAAAATGATGTATACCTTTCTATTAGGATATTAAGTAATAAATTGATGTTCATGAGGGTGATTGCTTTTCATTATAGCATCTAATGTAAAGACTTATGCATAATATGCGCTTGTGTGTAAAAATGAGCTCTTAGTAGAACGTTTTGTGCCAGGATTGTGAAATCTGCTTGATAATAGTGAGCTTCTATGGTCTATGTGTTTTGTTACCTAGTTAGGATAAAAAGGATGCTTCAGTATACATTTTTTATTTATATAATATACTAACATATATCTTACATTTAATTATGAAGCTACTCAAGTGACTGCTTAGAACCACTTATTAACATTAATCAACACAAACAAGGCTCAAAACTTTTGTTCTTGAATAGAAATTCTTATTACTTTCATTATATATGCTGGGATTTAGTATCAACCAATTATATTATAATGGCCTCCAACTACTCGCTATGATCTCCCTTAACTAATTTAATTAGCCCTTTTTAAACTACAATGTTATTAACTTAAATATCGGTTCACGAAGCAAACAATAGACCATTTATTTATTCAATGTTGTTTATTTATTTTTTAAATGAAAATTGATAATTCCTGCCTCCTTTTATTTACTATTATCAACGTCATAGCTTTTCATTATCTTTACCAAATTATATTTAAATTCCCTTACGCCATGTATTAAGGTAACTATTCAAATATATAATTTTTACCTAAAATTTTTTTATTTATCTCCTATGATGATAAGAATTTCGAGGACATAGAAATGATCAGTAATAAATACCTGCTCCTATAAATCTTGATGCAAATATAATTAGACTCAAATTTGCATTGTAAATAAGAGCATAAAAAAACCCCATTATATCATTACAATAATATAATCAAATTAATAGGATGAATTGAACACAAGCAACTACTTTGAATTCATATCTAAGATTTGATACAACAATTTAGCATTTATGTTATAAATTCTTATGGCTAATAAAATATCTTTAGTAACCTGAGGAGAGCTTTATTAACACATAAATATTAGAAAGAAAAAATATCAATAAAATCAATTAATTGATCTATAAAGCTTATCTTGTAGGTATTATTTGGATCACTTCCATAGGAAGATATTAAAGAAACCTACTTTTGACTCGTTTTTTCAAGTATTCAATTACCTACCTAGCACAATTAGTAATTGAAAAGAAACAATTAGTAAACTCAACAACTTCAAATTTCTTGAAAAATGAATTTATTTCTAAATCCCTTAATTTGAGCAATAACATTCTTTTATTAACAATTTTTAAATATTGCCACATATAAATTTTTTTGCTGTAAATACCATATATATATAATAATTTAATACAATTTCCAAGAAAATTTTTACTTAGCACTAGATTCTTAATTTAAACTTAAAGTAGCTTAAGAACTTGAGAGAGAAATTTTTCATAAGTACGAAGAGCAAAAAAACGTTGAACATCGAATAAAATATGACCTTTTATTTTTTTTTTTACATATTTATTAAGTAAATTCCAAAAATTAATTGGAACTCTCAATTTAATTGAAATTAATTCACTCTCATGTGTTATTAGTAATGGTTTAAGTATTCATTATAAATATTAAATTAACGACATTTGGTTAATATAAGTACTGAAAATTCTATGATTTCACCAGTTATCAACGCTTAATCATGATTATTAACTGTTAGCTTTAACACTAAATCTTTCCATAAGAAATAGTCCTTGAAAAGTTGATAAATCTTGTGAATTTGTATATTTTTTTTTTGATTCAAATGAAATTATCGTTAAGTAAATAATGAATATACCAGAGGTGGATAACTTTACTAACGAAACTCAACAATTCAATTTCTTAGGTAATCTCATGTTACTACTCAGCTTAAATTAGTTGACATCACTTGAGGAGACCTTTATCTATGATTTGCTTCTTTGTAGGAGATATGTCTAGATATCTATACCTTTGAGTAAAATATTTGATTATATTATTTATGAAACACTTAGATTGGGCAGTAGAATCGGAAATTAATATTGGAGAGAAGTATCGGAAATCAACGCTCTGTTATATGGGGAATTTAGCGAAGGAGTGTGAGAGATATAACGAAGAAAGTGAATGCGCCTTTAGGCTAGCTGCAATTTTGGAAAAAAATGGTTAGCAATAAAATTTGTACCAAATATACACATTATAAAACAGAGATATACAGCCTGAAGTTTCTATAAATTTAGCTAAGTGCTGTTTTCCTTGTAGATTTTAATGTTAGAGTATCTTGAAGCTTTAACTTTTCAGTCATAAAATCTACTAAATGTCATGTTTCAGCTGAAGAGCCATCAAAATCTGAAATAGACTTTTTATCCATTGGCTTTTATGATAATTTTGCCAACCTCCGGAAAGTCTGGAAAGAATTAGCGAAATTGAAAGTTAAAGATGTTAAATATCAGAAAAAGTTTGAGAAAAAATTTATAGAGTCTTACAAGTATGAGCTTAGAGCATTAAAATTACTATAAAATTAATTTATGCTTGTTAAATTTTGCTGATTTTAGAGATGATATTGCACAGGAGCTGATAAATCATTGCCAAAATGTTATCAAAGTTTTATCTACCTCACTAACACCTACAGCCACAACTAAAGAAAAACAAGTTATTTTATTGAAATTGGTTGCCGATTTTTTCCGTTACATGTCCGAAGTGTTTGAAGGAGTTGTGAAGTATCGTTTAGAGAATAATGCCTTATCTATTTATAAAGAGGCATCAGAAATGGCGAAAGGTGAGAAAGTTGTATAATTCCATAATATCAAATTTTTTTCATTCTTAGAAGCCTCAAAATTTAGCCTAAACATTACTATCTTTCTAGACCTTGAATCCATTTCGCCATCCAGGCTTGGTGTAAATTTGAATCTTTCAATATTACTGTATGAAAGATTAGATAAAAAGCAAGAAGCTTTAAACCTTGCAAAGAGTTCATTTTCTCAAGCTACGTCAAATCTTCAAAGCACAACTGATGCGCAATATAATGAAGTTTATTTCCTCATGATGAGTTTTAAGGATAGGATCGAAAGATGGGAAAAAGAGATACATGGCCTGTCAGCATTTGATGGCTAGTGGTATATAAAATTTTAAAAATTTCAGCAAGTCACCATTCTTTGCGCATGATTGACTAGTGCTAAAACTGGATTACTTTCAACAATATAGTACCATTTTATTTTTTTTTGGCCCCATTATAAAAATCTGAGCAGCTAATTTGATTGTTTCTGTTCTAGCAGAAATTGGTATTGTAGTTTAGCAGATAACCATATGTTTCGATACGTTTGTGTTATGAAAACATTATAATTGATTTGTAATTTGGTTAGTTTGAAAATCTTACCTAAAGAGAACATTTTAATTATAACTAATTATCTTGTAAAACTCGTATTTATTATTTTAAATTATTTCAGTAAGTTTTAAATGCTAGTTATTTCGATTTAAAATCAATTGAATTCATCCTTATGAAAGCTTTGATACTCGTGTAAAGGCTGGCATGTTGTTGCATATTTTCTTATTATCGATAGTTTTTTTATTGTTGGAAAATTTGAATAAACAGTAAGTTTCGGCTATATAAAATTATCAAAAGCTAATCGAATATATTAATATAGATTTAAATATATAAATCTAAAGGTTATAAATTTTTGCCAATAATTACCAATTTGTTATTTATAAAAACGCAAGAATCAATGATTTTATTAAGGTTATTAATGTTAATCTAGTAGCATTTTATGAAATAATTATTTAATGAAAACTCCTAACAGTTAAAGTTGTAATAATATTATTCAAATAAAAATGCTCAAGTTAAAGATAACTTTGATTATTCAGATATTCAGAAAATTCAGAGAAGTTATGAGTTATATAAATGTGTAAATTGTAAACCAGATATCAAGTCATATTATGGAATAGCTCATTGATAAAAGAATCTAGTTAAAATTTTCAATGTCTATCATACCGGTTGGAAAAGAGTGATATGGCTGGCATAATAGAGACATGTACTCAAATTATGAATATTAAATTATAATTTTATTTTGTCCAGCAAAAGATCTTTTGATACAAGATCAAATGTAAAAATCAAGGTATTTATACAAAAATGCATCGTTGAATGCAACTTCCTTTTCTGTATTTAAGTAAAAATTCAATTTGTTTGGAGTTTAGAGCACCTGAATTCAAAAATATATTCGAATATTTAAAATCCTAGTTTGCTTAGCATGTGTTTTATATACCTTGTCTGGCTTCCCGAATAGTGTTGATCGCCCTTGCTGGATCCATTCCTGAATCTATTAAAGAAATTCCAACTAATGTAGGGGCCCTGCCTAAACCGGCGACACAGTGTACAGCCACTGCGCCATTCGTTTTATTCGTAGTTTTAACGATTTCCTGATGAAATAATCAAGAGATTTTTAAAACCTTATTTTATGGGATATTTTAATTAAATTTTATTACCTGCCACTTCTTGATTATATCCAATGGAGGATGGCCACCATCTTCAAAAATTAAGTCCTGTGAAATATGTAGTGAACATAACATTATGAAAAATATTTTGATCACTAAACTTTAAACATACATGAACTGTGATATTAGCCTGGGTGATGGTGCTCGTCATATAGTCCCCAGTGCATGTACGCACTAGATGTTGGACATTGTAGCTTTTCATTTCCTGTTTGTTTGAAAGTTAATAGATTTAGTTTTAAGGGTTCAAGATTTATATTCAACTAATCACCCATACCTGTACATAAGCGCCTAGGTTCGAATTATTTGGCATATCCAATATTAGAAATCGCATTTGCCCTCTTTCTATGCGCGTAGGTGCATTCATAAGCAATGGCTTTCCAGAGCTATTTTTGGTTGCTAATTCAGAACGATTCATTTGAACTAGATTACGATGTGATACAGGAAAATGTATATCCGTATGATTTGTATTGGAAATTCTTCTTGAAATTGCGTAATTCTCAGAGCCTAATTGGTTGAAAGCAATTTTGGTATTTAAGTTTTCAGTTATCGAATGAATTTGGCTTCCTAAGTTCATAAAAGAGTTATTGTATTCTTTGGTTGGTTTTATCCCTTTGAAATCTGAATACGAAGGGTTAGGGATCAAATTGTAATTTCTAGTATTATTGCTTATATAAACGACGGTAGTAGGTGCTGATTCTGGGTTTCTATCACACCTGCCCATTTTTTTCTTCAAATCTATATTATGTAGTGCTTTATTATGCTGAATTCTTAAAAGTAAAATCGTCAAATAAATTAATAACTTTCTTAATCATATACTTTGGTGTCAAAGAACCCTAAAATTAATTTAGTTAAATTTCTTATGTTCAGAAACGTTCGAACATATACAAGAGTAATTTGGTGGTGATAGAATGGTCAAATATTCATTTGTTGCCTAGATCTGTTTATAAGTGGGAGTCAATATTAATAGAGATTTATTTTAACTGTTGTAGTTGAGAAAATACTTAGCATTGAATAAGTTGTTGAATTGTTCTTGAACATCACTCTTTTAAAAAAATCGATATCAGATCGTCCTCGAAAGAGCTGTGATAAGATCTTAGAATTACATTTAAATATTAAACAGTAAGTTTCAAATGCGTAGGGAAGGAAATATGCTGCACGAAGGTGCGATTCTACGCACTGTTGAGAATATGAGGTTTTACATCTCCCCTTAAAATTATTTTGTGAAGTTTTTGTTCTTATTGTCACAATTTACTTTTGTTCTGAATAAAAAGAGGATTATGCAAAGCTTATAAACCTAGACACATAGTGAGTGAAAGTATTCAATTATCAATAAGTAATTTTACCTTGGAAAAATTTGATATAAAAGTTAAGCTAGGGGCTATGGGTCAAGAGGGTTTGGCTATTTGGGCCGAAAATGGGAGGAGATGTGTATCCAACGCTAACTTTGGTAGATTTGCAGAATGAAAGAATCGTTTTTCCCATCAAAGAGTAACTTGTCACCATTATATAGGTAAATTCCTTGGAAAAGTCCTTTTTATGAATGCTATTCAGGTGTAGATATTACAGCTATAAATGATTCAGCTTTTTCGTGTTAAATAAAGGATATCAGTCATTAATCTTTGAATGCTAATGTAACGTCCAATTCGAATATATTCGTTACTGAGAAATAAATAAAGTAAAAGTCAACTGTATGGTAAGGCAAATATATAGAATGGGAAAAATAAGAGTACTGAAAGAAACTATATAACCAATAATCAATTTTATGCCTTTCATTTAATAAATATTATGGATTTCAAACATATGATCTCTATTTAGTAGTCTTAAAGATTCTAAGGGTTGTTATAAGATTAGTAGTGAGTGGTGACTTCTAGTGGCTGTATAAATTCATTCATCTATCTTGATTAAGATTGATAATGCGAATAAGAAACGAAATTACACAGAGTTTTGTAAAAGAGATATGTTTTATGCGTACAAGGTGGTTGAGCTAGATACAGTGGAGACGAAAGAAGCAAAGACTTTGTAATTCTTGTCTCTTGACTTTTAAACATTTGTACACTTAAAACCTTATATAATTTCTTGGCAAAGTGTTTTCAATTGACATCTTATTTATTTGCATTAAGAGAAATATGTAGTTTTGTCTAACCTTATTGTATTGGCTGAAAGAGAAGAGGAGGCAGCAAGATGTGTCTAAAGAAATTGATTCATTAATCAAATAACTTTTTTTTGTAATTGAGATTTTTTTCTTAATTATTAGAGAAAGAGGAGTATAAAATTTGGAATTTAAAATATCCTATAAATCAAAAATAAAAATAAATAATAAGATTATTTAGAGAGTTTCTGTATGTTTGGGAAATTAAAATAATAAAAGTGTATATACAATTTTAAATTAACTCTTTAAGAATGATTTAAATCACCAAGCTGACTTAAATAGGAAATAGGAGAATAAAATCGGTTATGCTTAAAAAATAAAGTTGGGTAAAGCATTATATTTTAGCCTTTATATGTTTAGTGCACAAATATTCAGATATTAATCACCAAAGAAACTAAGAAGCTCTAAGTATTTATTGATAAGTATTTATCTATATGTGTGTACAATTTTGTATGTTGATATTAATTAAAAATTTAATAATATACTAGTTTAGATACTGATTTACCAGATTTAAGTGATATATGTGTTTGATAAATTGTTGCCACCTTGGAATTTTAAGTTTTTAGCTTGTTTGGAATGTGTAGCAATATAGTTCAATTTTGGATATCAATTTGAAATAGCCTTGTTGGATAATTCATCATTTACAATAAACTTATTCATTTGAATTTATGTTTTTGTAGCAGCTTACAACAACTCTTTATATTACTTTTGAAAATGATAGCTTACAAGCACAAACCCACTTCTTAGCTGAAATATTGAAAGCTTTCAAAAGAGAAGAGATTATATACCTGATCTGAGTATTTAAAACAAACACTTTGTGTACTAAATATTATCGTATTTTCCTTTTCAATTCATAATATATGATATATACGTACCTTAATTAGACTATTTAGATAAATTGTATTTATAAAATTTCATTACTAGTTGATTACTTGCAACACATTTTACCAATTCAAATGTTTTTATATTATACTCCTTCAACTTTAAGGCAATAAACATAGGACCTTTTGCTCTTAAGAAAGATAAGGATCATAATAGTCAAATTTCGTATGTATGACATATAACATATCATATGACGTGAATTGTTAATCAGTCTATTATTTATATGAACTGTGTATATTATGATCTACATAAAAACAAAAAGATAAATTCTTACAAGAAATCAAAATCAGGAAATAATCTTTATAGTTGACATATCAACTCTTTGCTCCAATTCGAATTTTGAATATTGAATATTTTCAAATTCTTCTGCCTTAAAGCTGTGATTTCCAGCAAAATTTGCATCACAAATAGAAAATCTATATTTTGAAGATGCTTTTTACTATTGTGATTAAAACTCAACAATACATACATAATTTTGCTTTTCAACAAGATATAACATGCTTTTTGTAGCCATTCTAAAGTATTTCCGTTACCCGCAATTGATCACATTACATATACTTATTTTATAATTCGAAAATAAAGTCGAAATTTTGCCACTTTATGATTGATAAAAAATTGAATATTTTCCAGATGTATCATATTAGACACTTTTCATTAAGAAGTTATAAATAACAAATAATTATTGAGTTTATAATGCATACCATTTCACCAAATTATTGGGACAGAGACTAATAAGCACTACATATCAAGTTATTTAAGGATCAATTTTGGACTCCCTCCCTCAGTCATATAAAATTATAAAACTCTGAAATAGTACTTTCCACTCAATAATTATACAAGTTTATATTTTATTTTGGTTTTGAGTACAAATTACATCTCCTAATGATTGACAGACTAGGAAAAAAATCCTTTTACTTACTTGTCTTTTAGTACAAAATATTTTTAACGTATGGACTTATTTTCACCACAAATTACTTAATTTTTCACATAAATTATGTAAACAATAGACAATTTAACCATTTATAAACTTATCTTAATATGACTATGAAACTTGTGATAAAATTACAATTCAAAACTTACTTTACTTTAAGCAATATTAATTCCTTGTCGTGTATAATTCCTTACGAAAATGATTAAATTCATTAATGAAACAACTATTAATTCACTATTTACACCTTTATAACAACATTGCAAATTCTAAGGAATCATATGAAATCACAATTACTTAGGCACCTCTTAAGCTTTTTCTGTTATTTACTATCCTTAGGAGAAACATGTCTTAAATTAATCACATAAATAATAAGATTGTAAAACATTAAATTAATTAAATTAGATTTGATGAGCACCTTTATCTTGTTGCTTTACAAAATACTAAACCTTAGGAATACAAATTCGAATGATTACAACAGATTAAAATATTCTAGTTGATAAAAAATCCTCAATATTGAAAAAATGAAACGGCATTAGAAAAAAACTCAAACATTTTAATAGTCCCTATACACCTAACGATAAAAATTATAAAACTACTGCAATGATAACCTTACTAAGCGGGTATAGAGTAAAATTCCATATAAAACAAGACTAAGATGCTTTAACTAGTAGCAATAAATTACGAAATGTTAAAACTAAAATTGTGATCTTGTATTCAAAAATGTCTTAGAGAGTGACAACTAAATTAAACTAGCAATTGAAGTGTTAAAAATTAAGTAGGAATAATTTTTTAGCACCACCAATGCTTTATTTTAGCTCTTTAATGATTAAATGTTATGGGTTATAATCATGCCTACTGAAGAAACAAGGCATCATTTAACAATTGATTTTTAGCCCATCCAATAAGCCAAATTTTTCGTAAGTAGTATAAGGCATATCAAGCAGTTACTTGTGCAGGACTGATTTAATGTATCAGCTAAGGCATCTCAGCCCCATAGAATCCCGGCTAAACAACTCAGTGGCAAGACTTAACAGAAACGGTCTAAACCTTTCAAGAAATGTGAGTCTTTCATGCTTTAAATCAGGGAGCATAGCAGCTCTTGGAGCTCAAGCTACCAAGCAAAGGGAGGAATTAGCATATATCCCAAGGTCAAATCACGACCAGACAACCCAGCAACATCCTCAAAATGCAATTATACATTCAGCTCACCTTGCTAAAGCTAGAATTCGTAATCTTGAGGCATGGAATACCGTTGGAAAAAGCGTTATGAGAGGATTGTTTTCAATTTCGAGCTCTGAAATCTCTGACTTTATATATTCATGTGCTTTAATTGGGTTTCGCCACCCTTTCTTACTTCAGGGGCTTCTTGAAGCTTTATTATGGAAACACTATTACGTGCCATATGAACCTAAGATACTTATCCCTGTGCTGAGATCATTAAGCATGCTCAGGTATGGTAAATACACTCATGAAGCCTATCTTCAAAGTAATTAATTCTTGATTTTATAAACAATACATCTTATCAAAACCAGATTTCGTCCTTCACCAAGACATTTTCATCACTTTTTGGAATCGAAGATAACTAACATAGATCATTGGAAGTTCAATGACGTGCTTTACCTCTTACAGTTTTTGGTGAGTGTTAAGCTTGAAAGTCTTTGAGGAACTTCGTGTATAAATTATGAAAAAATTTACCCTAGGTAAACTTTCAATTGGAAAACAGCTATTACAACCTTTTCAACAAATCTTTCGACATTGTTAGAAGGAATCTTGGATATCTCAACCATCGGGAATTAATTACACTAGCCAAGCTAATTCCAAACTTAACAGCTGAATTACCCACTACACACGAGAGATCGTTAGTTCTAACTTTTTTATTATTTTAGTATTTCACATTGGTATAATTTAACTAAACATAATTACAGTGAGTTTTTCAATCAAATCTGTAATATCTTCAACAAGAGGATTAGCTCCATTCCACATAACTCTCTGATGAAACTTACTACTATAACTATCCGTCTGAAGCCTCATCCCTTTCCTCTATCCTTTATACAAGTTTGTTCTTTTATTTAAATTTTTGACTATCTTTTGAGAGCTTATATAAGAACAAATATATGTGATTAAGCATAAGTAAATGTTCCATCAATCCTCACCAAATTTGACTTTCTCAGTTGCTCGAAGCGTATTTAAATTTACCACATTGCCCACTAAAAGCCGCTGATATTGCATTATTACTAAAGTAAGTAGAATAATTCGTTCGAGCATATAACTGTTACTGCTCACAACTTAAACACTTTTAGGCTCCAAGAAATATTTTCTATACGGAACACACGACTTATATCACAGCATGTAGAAGCTCTAAAGAGGATTGAGCATATCAGCTCCATTCAGGTTTCTTATGGCCTTTATTTTTATTTACTCAAAATTTATTACTTATCCTTTTTAATTCAGCTCAGGTCTATCCTTCAATCCATGAGATATCTCCATTACGATGATGAAAGCTTGCCACAATCTTTAATAAAGAAATTATACCTACCACAAGGTTAATCAACTTATTTCCGCTAATTTTGTTTCATAATCTCAACCTCTCTCAAATTTAATTTTCCAGGGGAAGATAAAAACACCACACTTCTTTTAGATACCAACCAAATGGCTATAAAGATTGACAATCCTAAATATCTAGAAAATTCAAATTCTGACAACACCATCAATATCATAAACCTGGATAACATAAATTTTAGATATCAAGGCTCATTAAATTCCAATGACATTGTATTATCAATTTTTGGGTATTATCAACATTTTGGGTTTCATATGAAGAAAGGAATACTAGAAAATATAATTACAAGTACGACTCAGAAAGTTGAGTTGACTTTATCTCAATTACAGGACACTAGAGATTTTGATACCCTTGTATCACCTTATAGACACAATGTACATCCCAAAACTAGTGATCTTACCTACACACGTATCAGCCATCTTCCAGATTATCAGATTATCAAAGAAGAAATCGTCAAGGATAAGGTTGCAGTCCCTGAATCTAATGAGATCAAAATGAATAAAGATACACCTAAACGAAATGAAATTTTGTTAGAAAATTCTATAGACAATTTCTTACTTCATAGTGATCAATTATTAGCACTTGAACAACTTGAAGCTTCATTGGACGATTCTTCTGATAAGAATTTTTCGAAAAAATCTCTAAAATCTCTACCCAAAACAGGTATTACTCGAACTGAGCAAAACTCTCATTTTCGAAAGAAATCAAAACTCGTACATAAAGTGAATGCTTTTGCACCCAAACGTTCAATAGTTGGTAAATATCCTGAGATTATTGGTACAACTCAACCTAGAGAAGACCTATTAAAAGCATCCGATTTAACGAGATCTATAGATCAAGCTAAACGTATTAAACGGACACCCATTTCAGTTAAAACAACACATTTATCTAATCTTTTTAATTCATACAATTCTACACTTAAGCGGCTTAAGAAAAGAATGTTTTATAGTGGTCAAAGAAGTATTGAAAATGTTTCACGAAACTATCAAAAGTGGAGTAAGTTGAGACAAGTTTTCCTAACACCTTACAAAATTTTACCATTTGGAGGTAGTCTATTAAGCTGTCGGAATAATACTTTGATAGATGATGGTTTATATGTTACACCCAAGTTTTCTTTGATACGTTCAAATAAGCTGAATAATGAAGCTCACATGATTTATAAAATGACTCGTCTATACTATCAAAGAGATAAGAAAGTAAATTTGAATATTAAGAATTTACCGCAAATTTCTGAATTCAGTTCCATGAGCGAATCTGATAGATCACACACATCAAATAGAGTTGAATCTATATATAAAACCTCACTGTTTGATAATCTATACCTCCCTTTAAAAAATATAAATACTCTTTTATCATCTACCACAAATTTAAGTACAATACACACATTATTTTATCTCTTACATTCATATATGAAGAGTTTACTTAATCTAAATAATTATGCATATAACCAATTTTCCAAGTTAAATGTTGGTATAGTTTCTACACACTATAATCATATAGATAATAGGTTACAAATATTAGAATATTTTGAAGAATATTCAAGGATACTCAAACAATACCCGATCGATTTAGAAACTTGTGTGAATTATGTTGATCTTATCTCACACACATTTATCAAGGAAATGTTACTAAACACACGAGAAAAACTTATAAACACATCACAATTATTTGTTATACTAGAAAATTTGATTTATGGTATAGAGAAAGATCACACAACTAGATATCAGCTGAGATTTACATCGAAAATAATTGAATTAGCAAACTATTTCAATCAATGGGAAGGTTACACACTTGATATCTCTCATTGGATTATACTACTCAAAGCTCTAAAGCAAGTTAAACAACTCAAACATACTCAAAATGACTTTATCGATACGTGTATAATGAATGATCATCAATTCCATTCACTATTTATGAGATGTTTTACACACTTGGATATGAATTACCTAGAATCTACAAACAATCAACATATCTCAGATTTAATAACTGAGGTATCCACTATTAAACTATTAGACCCACTAGACCCATCTATTCAACTCATTATTAATTTTTTATCAACTCTGTCAATACCTAAAGGAATTGAACTTTTCTGAATTCATTCTTAACACTTTTTTACACTCACAGACTTAACATATATATATATATATGGTATTTAAACACACACAATTCTTTCCATGCAAGCAAATTTTATACACACACAATTATATACTCACACATACACAGTTACATTAACACACATATTGTATATAGACATACACAAATCACATAAACACACATACACAAGAACATATACAGATTACACTAACACACACATATACAAAAACACAAGCACAAGAAATGTTTAACTTAAAATAAATAGGAGATTTTGTCTAGATATATAAATATATATATATATAAATTTACTTAATTTAAACAAGCACATATTTTTTGTGTAGACTTATAATTTTAACATATTACTATATATTTGGTTATAAAATGTATATGCTTAAAAAAAATTCAATAAATTTACACTCACATTGATATATATCTCAAAATCATTTAATATAACTTTGATGAGTTTGAAACATATATGTAATAAAATAAAATGATTTGACGAATTGTATAATTTTTAAAAAAATTCCGAGCTAAATTAGCAATTCTAAACATGTGTGTGTGCTATTCTAAATTTAATGTGATATATAAATACTATTGAACTAGATTCTTAAATAACACATACATAAACTCACGATACACAAATATCTCATTTTCAAATTTATACTTAATTCACACACATACAAATTCATTTTCACACACATAAACATTTCCTTACATACTTAACTCATTCACATGCACTCAAACTCATTTACACAAACTCAAACTTATTTATATACACACCCACACTCATTGACATACATATCCTACACACACACATTTTATTCATACACACATCTCAACATTCAACCATGAACATTTTTTTAGTACAAACATGCGTTACATTCATAAACTAGCATCTCATTATTACACATACACACATATAATTCACACACATCAAACACATACATTATACACACAGACTACACACACAGAGATTACAAACACACACAAATTACACACACAGAGATTACAAACACACACAGATTACACACACACCTGACGAACACACACATTTGATGATTTACCATGTACAACAATTATTTGAAAACCATGTCCTGAATTATATATATATATATACTTTATGGGCCAATTTTGTTTTCTGATTTTTTGGATTGTGTAAAATCAACCAACTATTTCAGTTCAAAACTATCTAAACTTATACTTATATATATATATATTTATATGTATGTGTGTGTATTAATAAAACCTTTATCATCAACTAATTTCTGATTCAAATATTTCACACACAATGAGCTCTGAAGACGCCCTTGCCACAGCCCGTAAAACTGCGGTAAATTATACATCACACACACCCTTCTAATTATTGTGTGTATTAACGAAATATTAAAATTTCACATGAAACTCAATGAGAATATTACCAAAGCTTTGTGTGTGTCACCGTTTATAACACACACATATATACACATCCAATTAGAAAACACATACACACACACATATATATAGATAAACATAACTATAATTATGGTTATATATATAATAATTCGATCTATGGAGTTTATTTAAGTAATATACATATTTCCACCCCCCCCCTCCCCCCAATAATTTACAACACATTTTTACACTCACTTTTAGCCTACACACACACATATATTTATGTGTGTGTATAGGCCCATTATGCCGTTGATAATTTTGTTAAGAGTAACTCAATTATTGGGCTAGGCACAGGCAGAACATCCAATCAGGCCATTGAACGAATTGGCCAGAAATTAAAGAGTGGCCAATTAGAAAATATTAAGGCTATCCCAACAAGTTTAGAAACTGAAAAACAGGTTTACACACACATATATATATAGCCACACACATGTATTTAATGTGGGTATTAGGTTTGTATTGTATGTGTGTGTTTGTTGCTCGTGTGTTGTGTGTGTGTTGTGTGTGTATTGTGAGCGTTGTTAATGTATTATGTGTGTGTTATATGTGTATCATGTGTGTATTGTGTGTGTATCATGTGTGTATTGTGTGTGTGTTGTGTGTGTGTTGTGTGTGTGTTGTTTGTGTATTATGTGTTTATTGTGTGTGTATTATGTGTTTATTGTGTGTGTATTGTGTGTGTATAGCATGTATTGTGTATGTGGATACTGTATGTGTATTGTGTATTGTGTGTGTATATAATGTGTGTACTGTGTGTTTTGTATAACAAACAACTGTGTTTACATACAATGATGAATGACTTAGATCTTTCATAGCTAATTAATAATTTGTATAGCTATTAAGTATATATAATGTGTATATATGATATGTTATATACGTAGTATGTAAAGCTCATGCCCATATATAATCTGTACTTACAGGCCAAATCATTGGGTATACCACTCACTACACTTGCAGAAAATAATATTATTGATGTGGCCCTTGATGGTGCAGATGAAGTTATTTTGAATTCATTTCAATTATTAAAGGGTAGAGGGGGGGCCTTATTAAGGGAAAAAATGGTTGAAGAGTGTGCACACACATTTGTTGTGGTATGTTACACACACACATATTTATATATGTCACATACATATTTATATATGTCACATACACATTTATATATGTCACACACACATTTATATATGTCACACACACATTTATATATGTCACACACACATTTATATATGTCACATACACATTTACATATGTCACATACACATTTATATATGTCACATACACATTTATATATGTCACACACACACATCACAATCACATTTATATAGATCACACACACACAGATCTATATAACCCCAATACTAAACCAATCATTCACAACAAACCCAACACCCTAACACACACACCACACACATACTTTCCCCATATATTTATATATATATATATAATCACTACACACACTCAACCATCTGATATATATATACATATATATATATCAGATGGTTGATGAGAGTAAGATGGTTAATTCATTTGGTCAAACTGGGGGTATACCTATTGAAGTAAATTGTTTTGGGTCAACACACATTTCAACCAAAATCGAAAAATTGGATGATTTTCATGAGGGAAATTGTAAATTACGATTAGAGGGAGATAAACCATTTTTAACTGATAATCAAAATTATATAATTGATGTGTATCCATCTAACAATATTGCAGATGCTACAAAGGTTTCTCAAGAATTAAAAAAGGTACACACATTTATATATATACACACACATGTTGTTATTATACATATATACATATATATATATGTTGTTTATATATACACACACACATGCTGTTTATATATACACACACACATGCTCTTTATACATACACACATTTTGTTTATATATATATATATATACACATATGTTGTTTATATATATCTGTTTATATATATCTGTTTATATATATCTGTTTATATATATCTGTTTATACATATACACATACATACACATACACATATACAAATACATAAACACACACACACACACACACACACACACACACACACTTTTTATAACCTATACAATTATATATAAATGTGTGTGTAAAATTTTTATTTTTACTTCAGATGACGGGTGTGGTTGAACATGGATTTTTTATAGGTATGGCTACACACTGTATTATTGCAAAATTAGATGGCAATATTGAAGTACATACACACACTAAACATTAATATTTACACACACCCTTTAACTCTAATTATTGACACACACACACATTTTATCTCTAATTATTTACATACACACACATTTTATCTCTAATTATTGACACATATACGCATTTTATATCTAATTATACACACACACACACATTTTATATCTAATTATTTACACACACACACATTTTATCTTTAATTATTTACACACACACACATTTTATCTTTAATTATTTACACACACACATTTCAAATCAAAAAGAAATTGAGGTATTCAATATCATTTAAGAATTATAATACACATTTAATAAAGAAATATGATACTCTTATTTACACACACAAACTCTACATAATATATATATATATTTTACACACATAATTAATACACACAATTAATATATATAGTTAACTTTAAGGTAATTTCGCTATAATTAAAACATTATGAAATTTGAATCATCAAATATATACACACACACACAAATATTATATCTATGTATGTGTGTGTAAAAATCTATACAAAAAGTGTGTGTGAATTTACATGAATTATAATTAATGGCTTTGTTATGGTGATTCTTTCTATAATCAAACACACACACACATATATATATTTACACCCACACACACGTATACACATGTCAAATAAAAACGTGTATAAATATATAATATGCATATATATAATATGATAATGTGTGTGTGTGTGTGTGTGTGTGTGTATGTGTGTAAAATTAAATAAAACAACAAAATCGTTATGTGTGTGCAATAAATAATGAAAATTATATTGTATTGAGATATATATATTACTCACATATTATACACACACTACACATGTATAATATATTTGTATGTTTAATTGAATTAAATTCATTATAATATATATATATATATATATATATATATATATACACATAGTAAGATTGGATATCTATACACAAATTTGTGTAACATATATTTACAATCATAGTATATATAAATTATATATAGGCTTAATATTTGTTACACACATCTCAATATTATTTTGAAAATCAATTATTTATATTTATTTTATTATTGTGTGTACAATTTTTATTTTGATACTTTAAAATGTGTGTGTAAATATAATGGATATATATTTAGACATTTGTGTGTGTAGGATAAAACGAGTATAGTGCGTAACCTTATAATCGATATATTTAAATAGTAATTATTATATGTATTAACTAAATTGAATTAGTTTGAAGGTAAAACTACACACACACATAAACACACACATTCTCAAATTTACTGAATACTTACATACAATCAGACAGAAATACTTAGACACATACACACACACTTAAAAACACACCTACCCCTCATATACTAGACACACACATATCCATACCTAAAAGCTTAGGGGCCACTCCCTACAAACACACACACACACACACATACACACACACACACACATACACACACACACACACACACACACACACACACACACACACACACACACACACACACA